>JAVJIF010018288.1:0-88323 GCA_038442645.1 Agave tequilana
CGTTTGATCCATTGTCTCCTAACTCTCTCTCTTTATTTTGTGTTGAGCATTGCATCTTTCATATCATTCATATTGCTTGTGTTGTGCCTTGCATTGTTTCATATTGCTTATCATCCTTACATGCTTGGCTTATTTGTGTGTGCCTCACTTGTACTTAACACAAGAGTTTCATATAGCACCTCAACCCATATCTAGGGGAATCAAGAGGAGTTAGTTCAGAGCCCTTCACGGGGAATTCGGCTACACTTGTGTGTTGTATTAAGTGTGTTGCAATAATAGTTTTTAAGCTTCCGCATTTAGCGCATTTAGTTTCTAGATTAGCATCATCACCTATTCACCCCCCTCTAGGTGATTTACAAGGATTTTAGGTGATCAAAGTGTTGTGATCACCAAGTTTACTTTGTACTTGAGGAGGCGGGACTTGCGGGTTCGCGGTGTTTCGAGTTCGTGTGTGAACTCTTTGTTTGAGGTGCGGCCTCGGCGAGATAGTGGGCTTGCGGTGTGTTTCTTGCGGGAACGAGTAAAGAGACTAGAGAGTCCAAGAAGTTCAAGTGTGAACTCGTCTTGTAGGTGTTGCGGCACCGAGTGATCCGGTGGGATCGGTTTATAGTGGACATCCTTCAAGTGTTGAAGGCGGGGGACGTAGAGCAAGAGTGCTCGAACCTCGAAACAAATCCCCGTGTTTGCGATTGCTCTCTCTCTCTCTATCTCTTACTTGTTTATTCTTGCATGCTATATTGCTTTCATCTTTATATACTTGATATATATTTGTGCTCATATTGTTATAGGCTTGGGGATTGTTTGCTAACACTGATATTCAACCAGAGAGCCAACACGGCACCTAACTCTTATTTAGATGAATCTTGAGAAGTTAGTCCAGAGCCCTTCACGGGAATCCGGCTACACTCTTATGTTATACTTGGTGTTTAGTTTAAGAAGTTTTTAGTTTACATTAAATAAGTTTTAATTCCGCATAATTGATCATTAGATAGCTCATCACCTATTCACCCCCTCTAGGTGATTACAATTGGTATCAGAGCCGTGCTCTTGATTTGGGTCTTACAACCTAGAGTTAAAGATCCTCATTTTATAGCTAATCACAATATTTGTACACACACCATGGATTTCATGTCACCTCCCACCTTTGACATTCTTAACATCCAAACTTGGAAGGTTAAGATGTCTATACCTCAAGGCCGAGGCATTCATGTTTATCTTGCTACTATTAAAGATTCATATGTAAACAATAGCAAGTATATGAGGCTAACGCAAAAGCCATTCATGCTTTGAAGAGTACCCTAAACAATGATTATTTATATAGGGTTGCTACATTGACTCGGCTTTTGTAGTTTGGAGCACCATCATCTCCCTTGGCGAAAATGAACAATATTATGCAGGGAGCGACTCGGATGTTGGAAGTGACGCTTCCAACGTGTGCTACATGGTCCAAGGGGATACCCCCTTGAGGTACTACCGAATCCGAGTTAGAAGAGGATGTTGATATTTCTTATATGACTTGCTTCATTTTGTCAACAACTTCTAGAAAAATATGACATGCTTAAAAAGGATAATAAGAAAATGAAAAACAAATTTGATTGCATGTTAAAAGAAAAAGATTCTTTACAAGATAAATTGAAAAGTTTTTCAAAAGAAAATGAAAGTTTGAAAAATGAGAATATTTCCTTGCTTTCTAAATTAAATGTTCATTGTGAGGAAATACTACTTTAAAAAATAAAATTATTTTGGTGGAAAAACAAAAAGAGATTGCTTTAAATGAAAAACACTTCTTTGAAAAGAAAAATGGTTGAAACAGAAAAAGTAAATGTTTCTAAAAAGAAAAAGAATAATAATTCTCATTCTCATCATGCTTTACATGCTATTATTAATAAAGATGAAGTTAAATTTTTGAAAAATAGAATTGATTGTTTAAGCTCAACTTTGAGCAATTGTGCATTTAACCATAAGAGATTAGAATCCTTGTTTCAAAAGAAACAAGTTCCCCATGTTCATGCACAACACCCACAAATGCTTATGCACATTTTGCACGTCATGATCATAACTCATTCACATGTGCATAGTAGAGTGTTCAAGTGTACACATTGCGGCCGCAAAGGCCATTTAGCAAAGTTTTGTTTTGATAAGATACATCATATTAATTTAGCTAAGAAATATGTTTGGGTTCCATTAGATGCTAACCCCGTGGACCCAAAAGAAAATGGGTACCAAAATCCTCACCTTGTATATTTGATGTAGGTGCGGGCTCTCACAAAATATGAGAGAGTTGGTGCCTTGATGGTGGATGCACATGGACTTGATGGACACACATTTGATGCACCGCTATCAAGGAGATTTGGTGGGACAACCACCATGTTTTGGAGACTTAGAGCATAGTGTTGGCCCAAAGGCCTTCGACTCTAGTTTTGATGATGATTAACTCATGTAGTTATGTGTACTAATAATCTTGTGATTTTAGTTTCAGATCATTAGTCAAGTTATTAGTTGGTGATTAGCTTCAACAAGATGATTTGGAAGCTACCCACATGTTGATTCAAGAGCCCGAGCGTCAAAGATCATATATAGCACTTGCTCGATGGATCAAGGAGTTTTGATCGAGTCGGCTGGAGATTGCGCTCTACAAGAAGACTTCGGTACCATAGTTTAGTTTTGTGTTTAGATCCAAAATTGTAAAGATTAGAATAGTATGATAATGCTCAAGTTCACAACACACACGTTTCATGTTTTGAATATTGGTTTTGGTTTTTCGGTTTTTGGTTTAACCGATTTTGGTTTGCATGAATAGATATTATATCAAAACAAGTTTACATGGTTTAATGTATATTAGATTTGTTCTATATACATGCATGCTTCAACTCTTAGACAAACTTACTTTGATATACCTATTTCATATGTTTTAGGTTTTGTGTTTTTAACAAAACTTATTTTTGGAATTAAAGTCAAAAACTATGATATATATATTTGTTTCATGTATATGGATTTCTATCCATATGCATCATGCTTCAAAGTGTTTAAGTATCATGTTTTGTACTTGGAAGAGTTTGGACAAAACGTATTTTCTATTCAAAATCAAGTTTTAGAAAATACAGTTTGGTTTTTGGCAAAATTTCTATAACACAAAAATAGTCCTTATTGATTGATATTTGAGCTAAACTTTTTACCACATGTTTATATATCAATGCAAAATGATAAAACTATTTTGTGGATTTTTAGAGATTTAATGAGAGTTTTTAGGATTAAAAATTTCAGTTTTTTGCTGACCAGAACTGTGTCTGCCTGGCTAGGTCGGTCGACGGAACGGTCGACCGCACCATGTAGCCGGTCGACCGTCAGGGTCGACCGACGTGCACGGATACGTGCACGCTGGCTACACTTGTAGCCGGTCGGACCGTGCCGGCGACCGACTGAGAGCAGTTGCTCTCTGTTTTGTTTGGGTCGACCGGGTGCGGTCGACCGGCAGCTGTCGACGGTCAAAATTGACCGTTGGACGGTCGACCGTTGCGGTCGACCGCCAGGGTATTTCTGGCAGTTCTGCTGCCAACGGCTATTTTGGATTAGCCTATAAATACCTTTTGGCAAGAGTTTTTCTCTAAGAATTTTTGTGCGAATTTTTACATACTCTCTGGTGTTTTTACAGCTATAAAAGAAGCTTTGAGCTTGATTTGAACAATCCATTTGTGTTTGTGTTAGGGTTTGGAAAATCAAAGAAAGGGTTTTTGGAAAAGATTTTGATTGAACTTCTCTATCTTAGTTTCAGTTTTTCCCAAGGATTTTTCTTTGTGATTTCTGATTTCCATTCCTTTGGTTTTCTCCACACTTGAGCAAAAATCTACTATCTAAATCTATAGGATATTGTGTGGGAGAAGATATAGTTGTGGTTGTTGTTTTAGACCACCAAGTTGTAACCCAATCTTTTCTTAGCTTTGTGCTTTGGTTGTATCCCTCAAGTTGTGAGGTGATCCTTGTATTGGTTTGTGGTTGTGGAGGAGGTTGAGATTGTATTGGTTTTGAGTTGCCTCTAGGAGGAGGTTGTGATTATTGGCTTGGAGTTGGTGCTCAAGGAGGAGTTGTGTTTGTAAGGAGAGGAGTTGGGTACTCTTGTATTGTGATTGCCCCAAATCCTCGGTGGAGGTTCCCTTTGTGGGAGTCCTTTGTGGACAAGCTAGTGGACTTAAAATCCTTCTGGGTGAAGGCGGGGATGTAGAGCTGGTGCTCGAACCTCGAAACATATCTTGTTGTTTGCGCTTGTTCATTGACTCTTACTCTCTCTCTCTCTCTTTACTTTGTGTATTGTGCAAATTGCTATATCTTATACTTGCTTGTGTGTGTGCATCATTGTTGTAATTGCAATTAGTTTTTAAATTCCGCATTAAGTTCACTAGATTAGCATCGTCACCTATTCACCCCCCTCTAGGTGACTTTTCAATGGTATCAGAGCTAGCGCTCCTGATATTTAGGTTTAACCACCTAGGAGTGAGATCTTAGTTTGCTAATCTTCATTTACATTGTCATTTGCACATATTAATTTGCACTCATGGATAGCCCTCCTATGTTTATTTTTGCTAGACATGATATTTGGATAGCCAAGATGAGTAGTCATTTAAAAAGCCTAGGACATCTAGCTTATCAAGCCTCTACACAAGAATCCTTCCCAAATAGTAGCAAGCATAAAAGGCCAATGCATTAGCACTTAGGGCACTAGAGCATCTCTCAATGAAAATCTTCTACATGTTTTTGACCGATATGATTCGGCTTTTGCAGTTTGGAGCATGTTGTCTTCTCCCGAGCTTCCAAAGATTATCAACAAGATAAGGAGATCTAGGAGAGACATATCCGAAGAACCTTGCTTTATGGTCCATGGGAATGACTCCCATGAGGTACAATCGGATTCTCAAATAGATGATAGCTCTAGTTCCTATTGTCATGGATGTTTTGAAGTTCAAACTTTAAATATGGAACTTGTTCAAAAGCTTGAGAATTGTTAGAAAAACATGATTTGTTGAAAGATGATAATCTTGTTTTGAAAAATGAATTAAAGGATTTATGCTCTACTTTTGAAACTGTTTTGCAAGAGAAGGGAGAGATTGCTAGTGAACGTGACTCACTAAGATCTCAACTAGACCTTGCCCTAAATGAAATTGAAGTTTTAAAAGGCAAAAATGATTGTGATGATGTTATGAAAAACAATAAGGTTTTATCTTCTAAATTGGATCTTGTTTTAAAGATAACCTTGTTTTGAAAAATGAAATTGATTTCATAACAAAAGAATTGGATTTGGTTTGAATAAAAATAAATCTTTGCAAAATGATATTGATATTCATGTTTGCCATGCTAGTGTAGCTTCTACTTCTTGCACACCTATAGCATGCTCCACTTTGTCTTCTAGCATAGAAAATGATATAAATATTTTGAAGAAAAGTGTTCATTGTTTGGGCTCCACTTTGAGCCAATGTGCTTTAAATCACACTCGTTTGGAATCCTTGGTTCGCAAAGAAACAAGCTCCAACTATGCATGCACACCCATCACGGCATACACATGCTCATCACGGACACAATCATAACATGTATGCTCATGTGTACACTTGTACACATTGTGGTCGAAAAGGCCACCTTGCTAGATTTTGCTATGATAGATTACATATTGATAATTTAGCAACTAATCTTGTTTGGGTTAGGAGAGATACTAACCCCCGTGGACCCACAAGAAAATGGGTACCAAGATCCACCTCTTTGATGTTTGATGAGGTGGAGGCTCTCGCATAATGTGAGAGTGTTGGTGCCTTGAGGTGGATGCATTCTAAGCAAAAGGAGAACTATTTGGATGCTTCACTCTCAAGGAGATTAGGTGGGAGGACCACCAGGTGTTTTGGAGACATGGAGAGTTGCCCCTTCGGTTTTGGTAACAATCCCTTACTCCATTTAGTGTTTACATGCTTTTTACGTTCATTCTTTTTTTTTGCATGTTGTGTTTTGTTATGCTTGTGCCATGTTCATTAGATTAAGGTTGTACATGTTTAGCTACTTGAGTACCCATGCTTCATATGGATCTATACTTAGTGTCTCACCTTGTTTAAACTAACTGTATGCTCTAGATCTAGTGCACATGCATATGCATAATGATCATTTGATGTTCATGATTGTATGACTTTCATTTTAATGATTCATGTTTTTGAATAGTGTGTTTATTGCTATGCATGTATTGCAATTTGATATCTCCATTGTTTAGATGAATCCATAATTTGTGTTTTCACAATTATTTTGATATTATGTATATCTTGATTCTTATAGCATGTGGATTTACATAATGATCATTTTTAGATATGGTTGGTTTATGACTCGTTTTATGCTAATGATTTGGATATATGCTTAGATGTTAGTTTTCATTAAAACTAGGATTTATACTTGTACATAGAATGGGCCACAAATAAACCTTTATATATGTTTGTGCTTGGATGCCTATTTGTACCCATTAGATGTTCTAATATAGTCTAGTTTTGATGATTCATGCATTCAAACATGTATTCCTATTTTTGATGTGTTTTCTATGATTAAGTGTTTTCACTTCATGTATATGTCTATTTTGCCAAACCTTAAGATACATGTATGCCCCTTGAGTCATTTGCTTTTCATGCAAATCTATATTTTGGACTCAATTGTGTTTAGGATATGTATGTATACTTTTGTTTTGTCAAAACATACATATGGCTTGGAGTTTAATTTGTTATGATGATTTTCGTGTCATTGAGGAAATTTCCTTAGTAATGAAGATTTAGTTTTTCATGTGTTCATACTTTAAAGGAATTTCAATCGAGCTTGATTGTCCATTTTCATGATGATATGTTCACACAACACTTGTACACTCACCCTATTTAATGTTTTCTCGTGATTTAGTTTTCATGAGTATAATTGTGCCATATGGATTTTGAGTGTTTAAGTGATCATGTGATTTTCATGTTTCATGAAAAATCTTTATATTTTATCTTGAAGGATTTCGTACTAGTTGACTCATATAACTAGTTGCGTTATTCTTCATTTGGTAGTGATTCTCAAACGTGCTCTATTTTCAAATCTATTTTTGAAAACCCCTACCATCAATGGGCGGTTGGATGGGAGACCATGTTCAAGTATGTTTATCTTGAAAAATCATCTAAAACTTAACATGAATGGGTGGTAGTTGATATGAGTCATACACTTGATCTTATTGCTGTTTCAATTGGTATCATTGAATTCTTTCAATTGGTATCAATCTTGACATCTTTTTGTATACTCATATATGTTTGTGTTTTATATATGTATGCTTGCACTTCATATAGTATCAATTTAAATGGTATCTATTTCTTACATACATATATAGATGATTTATTTGTGCTTATATATCCCTATATCTTGAAGCACAAATTTTGGTTATGTTAAGCTTGAGTTTTTCAATTGGTATCCATATACAAGCTTTATCATAATTTTAAGATTACTAAGCTTGAATTTTTAATGAATATCAGTTTCAATTGATTTAATTTTCAATGGTATCTTATTTCAGCCTATGCATATTTTCTTTTGGTATTTCATAAAGGGGGAGAAAACTCGTATTTTATATTTCAATTGGTTTTTGGTTTACCATTGTTTTTGTTTCCCACTCCCTAACTTTATGATATTAAAGTAATTGGTATCATATGCTTATAATGAAAAATATCTTCTTTTGGTATCAAGATGCTATTCGTTTCCTTAAAATTGGTATCAATTTTTTATTATCTATTGGTATCAAGTTTACATTACTTGTTTTCATTTTGATATAAAATTTATTTGTTTCAATGCCTTGTTTTATTTCAAATAGGATTTAGCATTTCTCAAAGTTTGTTATTTTCAATTGATATCATATTGACTTTGGTTTTACCCCTTGGAATAATTGCTTCTTTGTTTGAAGATTTAGGGGGAGTAGTATGAGTTTCATTATGTTTGTTTTTACCCCTTGTTGATGATTGACAAAAAAGGGGGAGAAGAATTTGGGTTTATATATGCATGTTTTTATTTTTGCATATACTAAGTTTAATTAGTTTAATTTTATTTGGTATCTAAAGCATGTTTTGTAATTGGATGTTTTGTAATTGGTATCTAGAGTGTAATTGGTATCTAGAGCATGTTTTGTTTTAATTGGTGTTTTGTTTTGGTATTGGTATCTAGAGCATTGTTTTGTTTAAACATTTCATTGGTATCTAGAACCCTTTATTGTTTATGCATTTATATGCATTCATGTTTAAGAGCCTTTATTGCATACTATTTATTGTTTATTTGTTTATGCATGAGTTAAGGGGGAGCTTCTTTGAAGCTTAACTTTAATCCATGCATATATAACTCCATGAGTTTTGTCCATCATCAAAAAGGGGGAGATTGTTGGCCCAAAGGCCTTCGACTCTAGTTTTGATGATGATTAACTCATGTAGTTATGTGCACTAATAATCTTGTGATTTTAGTTTCAGATCATTAGTCAAGTTATTAGTAGGTGATTAGCTTCAACAAGATGATTTGGAAGCTACCCACATGTTGATTCAAGAGCCCGAGCGTCAAAGATCATATATAGCACTTGCTCGATGGATCAAGGAGTTTTGGATCGAGTCGGCTTGGAGATTGCGCTCTACAAGAAGACTTCGGTACCATAATTTAGTTTTGTGTTTAGATCCAAAATTGTAAAGATTAGAATAGAATAGTATGATAATGCTCAAGTTCACAACACACACGTTTCATGTTTTGAATATTGGTTTTTTTTTTTTCGGTTTTTGGTTTAACCGATTTTGGTTTGCATGAATAGATATTATGGGCCTGTTTGTTTCGTTGCAAAACGTCGCAAGTCGTAAGTCATAAAATGAGAATGGAAAAAATGAACTGTAGCAGAGAAAATATATTGTGTTTTATGGTGTTTGGTTGATAAAGTGGAGTGTAAATGGAAAAGTATATTGTGTTTTATGGTGTTTGGTTAATAAAGTGAAAGTGTAAATGATAAAGTATATTGTGTTTTACGGTGTTTGGTTGGTAAGTAAAAGTGTAAGTGGAAAGTTGACCACAAAAATAACTGTAGCAGTAATTTAAATATCATAAATACTATTAAATTAAATCTACTATTACAAATTAAACTGTATTAATAAATTTGAGATAAAAAATTAATAATCTTAATATTTTATTTATAACAATAATATTAATAAAATATTAGTAAAATTAGTAAAATATTACTACAATATTAACTAAATAAGTAATTATAAAATTTTAAGAAAATCTAAAGAAACTGAATAAAATTTTAAGGATACTAATAAAACATAAATATTTAAAAAATCTTAAGAAAATTAATAAAATATAGTTATAATATTAAATATTATAAAATACTTAAGATTATTATAATATTGAATTTTATGATAATAATATCGTAATATTAAAAATATAAAATTAACAAAGTAAAATATAATTATAAATTTAATAATGAAATATTATTATGATATTATTATAATGAATTATTACAATATTAACATAATAAAATATTAATATAATTTTAAAGTATATTATAATATTAATAAAGTAATTATTTATATTAAGAAATAAATAAATTAAATATATAATAATTTTATATTAAAACACATTATTGTTATATTAATAAAATATTAAATTTAAATAAAATATTAAGAAAAATTGGTGTAAATATTAATAAATAATAAAGTATTAAATAACAATATTAAATTATATATTAAATTAAAATAATAAAATAGTAAATATTAAAACAATATTAAAAATAATAAAAAACTAAAAAATACCAGTATAAAATAATTCGGTAAGAAATTAAACACTATTAAAAATATTAAATATATTAAATATTTAATAATATTAAATATATATTGATTATCAAGTAACTGCTTTGGCACTACGAATGTATTACAAGTAGAATTTACATGACCACAAAATTAACTGTAGCAGTTGCAAGTGGGAAAATTTGAGTGTAAAAGTGAGATTTATATGACCACAAATTTAACTGTAGCAACTGCAAGTGGGAATGAGAGTTGTATTTTGTGAAATGTTTTGCAGCGAAACAAACAGCTGAAAATGGAAAAGAGTTTTACGACTTGCGATTTTGCGGCGTTTTGCGGGGAAACAAACAGGCCCTATATCAAAACAAGTTTACATGGTTTAATGTATATTAGATTTGTTTATATACATGCATGCTTCAACTCTTAGACAAACTTACTTTGATATACCTATTTCATATGTTTTAGGTTTTGTGTTTTAACAAAACTTATTTTTGGAATTAAAGTCAAAAACTATGATATATATATTTGTTTCATGTATATTGGATTTCTATCCATATGCATCATGCTTCAAAGTGTTTAAGTATCATGTTTTTGTACTTGGAAGAGTTTGGACAAAACGTATTTTCTATTCAAAATCCAAGTTTTAGAAAAATACAGTTTTGGGTTTTGGCAAAATTTCTATACACAAAAATAGTCCTTATTGATTGATATTTGAGCTAAAATTTTACCACATGTTTATATATCAATGCAAAATGAAAAACTATTTTTGTGGATTTTTAGAGATTAATGAGAATTTTTAGGATTAAAAATTTCAGTTTTTGCTGACCAGAACTGTGTCTGCCAGGCTAGGTCGGTCGACCGGAACGGTCGACCGCACCATGTAGCCGGTCGACCGTCAGGGTCGACCGACGTGCACGGATACGTGCACGCTGGCTACACTTGTAGCGGTCGACCGTGCCGGTCGACCGACTGAGAGCAGTTGCTCTCTGTTTGTTTGGGTCGACGGGGCGGTCGACCGGCAGCTGTCTACGGTCAAAAATTGACCGTTGGACGGTCGACCGTGCGGTCGACCGCCAGGGTATTTCTGGCAGTTCTGCTGCCAACGGCTATTTTCTGGATTAGCCTATAAATACCCTTTTGGCAAGAGTTTTTCTCTAAGAATTTTGTGCGAATTTTTACATACTCTCTGGTGTTTACAGCAATAAAAAGAAGCTTTGAGCTTGATTTGAACAATCCATTTGGTGTTTGTGTTAGGGTTTGGAAAATCAAAGAAAGGGTTTTTGGGAAAAGATTTTGATTGAACTTCTCTATTTTAGTTTCAGTTTTCCCAAGGATTTTTCTTTGTGATTTCTGATTTCCATTCCTTTGGTTTTCTCCACACTTGAGCAAAAATCTACTATCTAAATCTATAGGATATTTGTGTGGGAGAAGATATAGTTTGTGGTTGTTGTTTTAGACCACCAAGTTGTAACCCAATCTTTTCTTAGCTTTGTGCTTTGGTTGTATCCCTCAAGTTGTGAGGTGATCCTTGTATTGGTTTGTGGTTGGAGGAGGTGAGATTGTATGGTTTGAGTTATTGTTTTTGAGTTTGCCTCTAGGAGGAGGTTGTGATTATTGGCTTGGAGTGTGCCTCAAGGAGGAGGTTGTGTTTGTAAGGAGAGGAGTTGGGTACTCCTTGTATTGTGATTGCCCCAAATCCTCGGTGGAGGTTCCCTTTGTGGGAGTCCTTTGTGGACAAGCTAGTGGACTTAAAATCCTTCTGGGTGAAGGCGGGATGTAGAGCTGGGTGCTCGAACCTCGAAACATATCTTGTTGTTTGCGCTTGTTCATTGACTCTTACTCTCTCTCTCTTTACTTTGTGTATTGTGCAAATTGCTATATCTTATACTTGCTTGTGTGTGTGCATCATTGTTGTAATTGCAATTAGTTTTTAAATTCCGCATTAAGTTCACTAGATTAGCATCGTCACCTATTCACCCCCTCTCTAGGTGACTTTTCACATAGTTCTTTGGTTTGGTAACTATCTCTAAACTCCTAATTTATTTACATGCTTTTTCATATATGATATTTTTAGCATGTTCATGTTTTTATGATTGTGCTTCATGTGGTAAATACTTGTTTAAATGTAATTTTTTATCAAAACTTGGATTTATACGTGTACAAGTAGTGAGCAACATTTGATTCATATACGTTTGCATTTCATTGTTCATTTGTACTCACTATATGCACATGTATAACCTAGTTTTGATGATTCTCTCATTTACACTTGTTTTGCCTATTTTCATATTTTACTTCATGTATATGTAGTTTGTATTCAAATCTAATGAATGTACATGTATGTCTCTTGAGTCTCTTGCCTTTATGCAAATCATATCATAGACTCTTTTTATGTTTGGGATATGTATGTCTATTATTAGTTTTGGATAAAAACATACATATACCTAGAAGTTTGTTTTAAGATGAAAAATGAATTTTTATGATTTTTATCTTTATATGAAAAATGAATTTTCATGATTTGTTTGATAATATTCATGTTTGTTTTAAGCTTTAGTGACTAATTTTCATGAATATACTATTCACATGTTGTTTGTACACTCATATTAATTTTGTTTTCTCATGACTATGTTTTCATGAGTCTTTGTGAGCTTTATAGATCTTAAGTGTCAAACTTTATGTATTTAGTATGTTTCATGATACATATGATTTGATCTCATGTTTTGAAGGATCTTTTAACTAGTTTTTTCAAAAATTATTTAACTAGTTATGTATTCTTCATTTGGTAGTATTTTCACTATAAAAATATTTTTCAAACTCTATTTTTGAAAACCCCTACCAAACCCTTTTTAAGGGAGGACGTATGGGCGAGTATGCCTTGTAAGCGTTATTGAAAATCTTTTATCTTGTGCATAAAAAGGGTGGTTAATTATGAGTTATATACTTGATTTATATTGTTATTTTCAATTGGTGTCACAATTGATTCTTTTGTATATACTCATATTTTGTTTTCTATATATGTATGCTTCATTTCAAATAATATCAATTTCTATTGGTATTCTCTTGTCATACATATATATGATTTGTTTGTGCTTGATTCTCAAGATATTTACATGTTTTAAAGCACAAAGTATGATTATGCTAAGCTTAATTCAAATCTTATTTTTCAGTTGATTTCTCAATTGATATTTTTATAAGCTTATGCATTATCTTCAATTGGTATTTTTTTCACAATCAGTATTTTTTTATTGATATCAAAATGTACAATTTGTTTCAATTGATATTTATTGATCTATTTATTTCAATGGTATCCATGAAAATTTATATTGGTATCAAAATATAAAATACTTACTTTCATTGGTATCAAAATTTCAATTGGTAAATGTTTCAATTACAACTAAAATTCAAAATTTGTTATGTTTATTTACAATTGGTATCTTAAAATTTGATTAACTAAGATATTTCAAAATTTGTTTTATTGAGAAAATTCAAAATGTTATTTTAATAAGAAATATTAAAAATGTTTTGATGTGTATTGCCTATATGCAAGGGGAGCTTAACATCTCTTCTAAATATAGATTCATGTTGAGTGTATCTTATATTGAGGAGCTTGACAACTCTTCTTTATGCGATACACGTGTGTAGGGGGAGCTTCACATCTCCTCTTATGCATTGCATATTATGCGTTATGTGAGTTAGGGCTTATCATCCCTTCTTCATATAATGCGTAGTGTAGGAAAGTTAACTTAGCGTTTTTCTCTTCATGAATGTATATCGCATATATCTTTTATTCATTGATTTGAGTTCACCCTTTGTTGATTTTTTTTTATTTCTAACAAAAAAGGGGAGAACATTGTTTTATGTTCACTTTAACCCCTTTGTTGATGATTGACAAAAAGGGGGAGAAGTATTTTAGTATATATGCATGTTTTCCTTACTTTATACATAAAGGGGGAGAAGAATTTTTGTTTATGCATATTGTTTTGTTTTGCAAAAAGGAGAAAAGAATTGATGAGTTTTATGCTTGATTGGCATGTTTATCTCCTTATATTTGCATATATGTTTGTTTAGATTCATGTACTTCATTGCCATATTTACTTATTTATTGTTATGCATGAGTTAAGGGGGAGCTTCTTTGGAGCTTTACTTTAATCCATGCATATATAACTCCATGAGTTTTATCATCATCAAAAAGAGGGAGATTGTTGGCCCAATGGCCCATCACTCTAGTTTTAATGATGATCAACTCATGTAGTTATAGTACTAATGATCTTGTGTTTAATTAGTCTCAGATTTTTGATCAAGATCTTAATTGGGTGTAGCTTTAACAAAGGATTTAAAGTCAAGTTTTGGAGCTAGCACGGTTTGATTCAAGAGCCTATGCATCAAGACTACATCAAGTACTCAAGAGGAGTCTAGCTCTTTGGATCAAGTTGGGACCAAGTCAAGAAGATGTGAAGACTTCAAGTGAAGACCTGAAGATCATGACTTGTGTCGAGGTTTGTTTATTATAAGATTTTGTTTTAGATTAAAATGTAAAAGATAGATAGTTGGTGGATTTCTCAAGTATATCATATACACACACACACTCTTGATTTAGATGAGTTTTCATAAAAGAATTTTCATTTCGGAAAAGACTTTTCATTTTGACAAAATACCAGTTTGGTTTTTGGAGTTTATTATATACATGTGTTTTAAACCAAAACTGTTTAGTGCTTATTGTCAAAAACATAGATATTTCATCTTTTATGTGTAGTGGATCATATCCATACACTCTATGCTTTAAAAGTGTTTAAAATATCTTGTTTTTGTATTTGGAGAAGTTTTGGAAAAACCAATTTGGAAAAATACCGTTTTGTTTTTAGTCAAAATTTCTAAGTTACAAAAATAGTTCAAATTGTTTGTAACATATCTTGATTTCACTCAAGCATGTTTGATTATCAAAGTATAATATTGAAACTATTTTTGTAGATTTTTGTGAATTTTATTGGATTTATTTTAAATAAAAAACTCAAGTTTTAAATCTTGTAAATGGCCTGCCAGGCTCTGGCGGTCGACCGACCGGTCGACCGGACCAGGAGCCGGTTGACCGGAACGGTCGACCGACGTGCACAGGATGGCCGGTCGACCGCACGGTCGACCGCCGAGAGTGTCTGCTCTTGGAAATGGCCCCGGTCGACCGGGCGGTCGACCGGCAGAGATCTCAGCTCTCTGTATCCATGCCACGGTCGACCGGCGGTCGACTGCTGGCTCAACAGTCAGAATTCTGACCGTTGGCCGATCGACGGGCGGTCGGCGACAGGTCATCCTGACTCTCAACGGCTAGTTTCTTGGAGCCTATTTAAAGGGGGCTTTTGGGGCTGTTTTAGCTAGATTTCAAGTGGATTTTTGTACCAGTTTTTCTTACTCTTTCAAGAGGTTTTCTCCACTTGTATTAGAGCCTAATATTCCATTCAAAAGGAGAGTTTATCATGAGTTTTTCAAAAGTGATTTTCTTGTTTTTCCTCTACCATTTCAATCCTAGTTTTCTCACACAACACTTGAGTTATTCATTGCTATATTTACCTATAGGGATCTTTGTTGTGAGGGGATTTTAGGTGATCAAAGTGTTGTGATCACCAAAATTCTACTTTGTACTTTGAGGAGGCGGACTTGCGGGTTCGCGGTGTTTCAAGTTCGTGTGTGAACTCTTTGTTTGAGGTGCTAGTGGGCTTGCGGTGTGTTCTTGCGGGAACGAGTAAAGGGACTAGAGAGTCCAAGGAGTTCAAGTGTGAACTCGCCTCGTAGGTGTTGCGGCACCGAGTGATCCGGTGGGATCGGTTTATAGTGGAAATCATTCAAGTGTTGAAGGCGGGGACGTAGAGCAAGTATGCTCGAACCTCGAAACAAATCTCCGTGTTTGCGATTGCTCTCTCTATCTCTCACTTGTTTATATCTTGCATGCTTATATTCCTTTCATCTTTATATGCTTGATATATATTGTGCTCATATTGTTATATGCTTGGAGATTGTTTGCTAACACTAGTATTCAACAAAGAGAGCCAACGCGACACCTCAACTCTTATTAGAGAAATCTTAAGGAGTTAGTCCAGAGCCCTTCACGGGGAATCCGGCTACACTCTTATATTATACTTGGTGTTTAATTTAAGAAGTTTTTAGTTTGCATTAAATAAGTTTTAATTCCTTATTAATTGACCATTAGATTAGCTCATCACCTATTCACCCCCTCTAGGTGATTACAATAACTATTATGCTAAACATACAAGGTATAACCTAAGAGTGTAGTCGAATTCCCGGTGAAGGGCTCTGGACTAACTCCTCAAGATTTCTCTAGATAAGAGTTGAGGTGCAGCTATGGCTCTCTTAGTTGAATACAAGTGTGAGCAAACAATTCCCAAGCATATAACAATATAGCACAAGATATATCAAGCATAGAAAAATGAAAGCAATATAAACATGCAAGATATAAACACAAGTGAGAGATAGAGAGAGCAATCGCAAACACGGGAGATTTGTTTCGAGGTTCGAGCACCCCTGCTCTACATCCCCGCCTTCAATACTATGAAGGATTTCACTAGAATCGATCCCACCGGATCACTCGGTGCCGCAACATCTACAAGGAGTTCACACTAGAACTCTTGGTCTCACTAGTCCATCTCTTGTTCCGTAAGAACTACACACCGCAAGCACACTAGCTTGTCGAGGCCGCACCTCTACACTGAGCTCTCACTAGAACTTGAAACAATGCGAACTCTCAAGTCCGCCTCCTCAAAACAAGAATGAACACTTTGGTGATCTAAACACTTTGATCACCTAAAATCGCTCTCACAACAACTCTCCTATAGGATTGATATAGTAAGGAAAGCTCAATTATGTATGAGAAAAACTAGGATTGAATTTGTGGTGAAAAACTCAAGAAATCACTTGAAAACTCTTGATAAACTCTCCTTTTGATTTGGAAATATTGGCTCTAAAACATGTGGATAAAACCACTGATATAGGCAGAAAAAACTAGCCCAAAAACTCTCTTGAAATCTTGTAGAAAATAGTCTAAGGGATATATAGGCTTCCAAAATCTAGCCGTTGGGGTCCAATTCAGCAATCTGGACTGCTGGCGGTCGATCGCCCAGTCGACCGGCCAACGATCAGATTTCTGACCGTTATGGCAGCGGTCAAAACGGACCAAAAGACTATAAAAATTTTGAAGTGAATTTTGGTTTTAACAGATCTTGTATTTAGAGAGGAGAGGAAGGAAGATGAATTCTGAGTTTTTTTAAAAAATTTTCTAGGTTAAATTCTCCTCTATTTATAGGGAGTCAGTGGTTTGAACACAACCCTTCGGTCCAAATGGTTCAAAAAGAACCATTGATGAGTGGTTACAACGGTTCATGAGTGGTTACAACGGTTCCGCTTGGAGAACCCACATCGGGTGGGGACGCTTTCGGCTAGGTCGGGCATGACCTGTACCAGTTGCCCATGATCCGGGTGTAGATCACTTAGAGGAGGTGAATAGGTGACATGCTAATTAAATGTCAAACAAATGCGGAATTAAAACTAATTATGCAAAGTAAAACTACGTTTAAACACAAAGTATAACCAAAGAGCGAAGCCGAATTCCCAGTGAAGGACTCTGAACTTTCTCCTCAAGATTCCTCTAGATTAAGAGTTGAGATACTACTATAGTTCTCTTCGTTCAATACTTGTGTGAGCACAAACACAATATCAAGTATGTAGAGAATGAACAATAATAGCAATGATAGATATTAAATAACCCAAGTAAGTATATCTATTTAGCACAAGTAATATCAAGTGAATAGAGATATGGGCAATAAAGGACATGCAAGATATTAAACACAAGTGAGTAGAGAGAGAAGCAATTGCAAATACGAGAGAATTTGTTTCGAAGTTCGAGCCACTTGCTCTACGTTCCCGCCTTCACCGCAATGAAAGATTTTCACTAAAAACGATCCCGCAAGATCACTTAATGCTGCAACACCTACAACGAGCTCTCTTAAGAACTCAATGGACCCGCAAGTCCCTCACTTGTTCCCGCAAGAACAACACATGCGACCCGCAAGTTCGTCGAGGCTGCAACCTCTACAACTCCTCAAATACAAGGGGCGGAACACTTGTGATCACTTTTCTTTATCACAAACAAACTCTCACAAACAAAGATCCCTAGAGGATGTAAATAGTAATGAAAAGCTCAAGCTTGTGAGAGAAAACAAGATAGATTTTGTGGTGAAAAACATAAGAAAAAGCTTTTGAAAACTCAAAAGAATCACTATTGAAAAATACTCTTTTGATATGAAAGTTTAAGCTCTAAAATTTGTAGAGAAAACTCTATAAAAGGTAGAAAAATTAGCTCTAAAACTTCTCCAAAATCTTACACAAAATCTGCCCAAAAGTCCTTTTTATAGGCAATCCAAAAATTAGCCGTTACAAGCCAGATGACCTGTCAGTCGACGGGCCAACGGTCAAATATATGATCATTGGGGTTGCCCCGATCGACCGCCCCCAAGCCATAGAGTATATAATACTCTATCGGTCGACCGAACAGTCGATCACCATTACCCGAGACTTGGGTAGTGCCAGTCGGTCGACCGAGTGGTTGACCGCTCCTTGCTACGGTCAACCGGTCGGTCGACCGAGCCAAGGACATGAGCTCGTGCGTGTTTCTCTACACGTCGGTCGACTGAGCCCTGCTTCGATTGACCGGTCGGTCGGCCGACGCTGCCCAAAAACCAAATTTTATGGGTTTTAAAAATCTTTTTAAATCCATTATAAATACCATAAAATTTTCAATAAATCCTTATAAATTTCACAAAAATAAGTTTATTGAAACACTATGAAGTACAAATATTTTGATCAAAAATCAACACATATTACAAATAATTTGAACTATTTTTGAGGTAAAGAATTTAAAACTTAAACCAAAATCGATATTTTCCAAAAACCATCTCCTAAATGGAAATTTTTTCAAAACTTGTTCAAATACAAAAACAAGATATTAAACACTATTTGAAGCATAATGTGTATGTAAATGATCCAATACATATAGTGGATGAAATATACTTGTTTTTGATAATAAACTCAAAATAAGTTTTGATAAATACAAAAACTTAAAAACATGATATAAACTCATCAAAATAAGTTATATAAATAATATGAAGCAATAGTGTATATGGATGAAATTCAATACACATATAAACCATGTAATCTATTTTGATGAATCTATTTATGAAACCGAAAGATGCATTCTTTGAGCTCAAAACCACAACCAAAACGATTTCTTATGAAATGATATATAAATTTTGTGTGTGGGTGTAAGTTTGAGTAATCCATAACTAATCTATCATTTACATTTTATCTAAAATAAAAATCTTAAACTTACAAACATGGACTCAAGTTTTCTCTTGAAAATCTTCTTCTCCATCTTGACTTGATCCAAATTTAATCCATGAGCTAGATTCCTTTTTGAGTACTTTATGCGATCTTGAAGCGCGAGCTCTTAAACCAACATAAGATTATTAGTACTATAACTACATGTCTGCTTTGGGTCGGGTCGGGCATAACCGCACCTTATTCAAAAATGAAACGGGTAGGTAACCTAGGAACCAGACCTGCGCTCAAGCTGGGATCGGGCAGGGCGGGGCTGGCGGCACCAACGCGCGGGCATGGTTTCCCATACGCATGCAAAAACTCCGAGTACACTAAGAGCAAACCCTTAGTTCTCAACTTTTCATATTTAAGCCACTCGACTTTTCGTACCATATTCAATGTAGGACTAAAAAGTTTCTACTCCTTTTTGATCCCTTTTAACTATTAAATTAGGTTAACTTCCAACTTGATTATCTCATTCATCCAGAAACGGAATTGAACATGTGATTATGCCACGTTCATCCCCAATAGAAAGAGAACACAATCGGACAATCACCCGTGCGATTCTAACAAACAAATCACACTTAAATTTAGCTTAAAATTTCCCAAAAAAGTCACTAAGATAATTCCAAGTTTTCATCAGAGGGTACCAGAAGACATATGCGATATCTTTTATAGAAATTGAAAGCTCGATCAACATCCAAATATTTCTCAACTCATTCCCACCAAAAGGTATTTTACCTCTCAAGTTTATTTCAGTTGATAAGCTTTCATTCATGTAAGTGAAAGACCAATTTACCCCACATTCCTGCCACATCAAAAGATTAACTATTAAAAGTTGCATCATTCCTCGGTTTTTCGAAGGACAAATTTGAATTAAGCCTTTAATTTAAAAGTAATTAAAGCACTCTCTCTAAAAATAATTAGCAGAACTGACTTCTGACATGCCATGTCAGCCAACGGTTGGCTCGTAGTGTCAACATGACGTGTCTCGCTGGGACCGTATGTATAAAAAAACTCCGGGGTTGACAATCTCGAAAAAAAAAATTATTTATTTTAACTTTTTAACGGGTTGACCCCCCGGAGTTCAAATTTGTGAAATAAAAAGCTTGTGAAAAGAACTTGTAAAAAAAAAAAAACCTTGTTCCATAAAGACCAAAAAAAAAAATTCACAAGCTTTTTTTTTATTCGTCAGTTTTTGAATTCAGGAATTGTCAAACTCCGGAGTTTATTAAAACATCTAAAAAAAACATTACTTTTTTTCGAGATTGTCAACTTCCGAGTTATTTTGAAACATCGAGTGACCCCACGTTGGCGTTGCGAGTCGACCGTTGCTGACTTGGCGTCAGCGTGATATCAGAATTCGGTTTTGCTAATTATTTTCAAAAAGAGTGTTTTTTAAAATTATTTTTAAAATGAAGGCTTAATTCAAAATTTCTCCATTTCCAAATAAGCCATAATGTATGAAACGACAGGTGTGTTTGGTTGCAAGGAAGTGGCGGCGGAAGTAAGGAAATGGGAAAGTATAATTGCTCACTTCCCTATCTATCCAAACACTGGAAAAGGAAAATAAGAAAACTTTTTTTCCTTTTTTCTTCTCTCTTTACACAACCATTTCCTCACTTCCAGAGTGCTACAGTTAATTTTGTGGTCATGTAAATCTCATTTATAATAAGTTGTAGTATAAAACAGTTAATTTTTTGGTTATGTAAATCTCACTTGCATTCTAATTTCAATCATTTTTTATTTTTCTTAATTAATTTTATTTAGTATTATTTTGCGGTCAACTTTGTGGTCAACTTTTCCACTTCCACTTTTCATTACCATCCAAACACCAGAAAAGACATAACATTTTTCAAACCACACTTCCCAACAACATTCAAACATCGGAAAACTTACTAACCAATTTTCAAGTTCTAAAGGGAACTAATACCACTTCCTCACTTCCACCCTTAACCAAACAGGCCCGACAATGAACCAATTAGCAAAGTATCCTGCTTCGTTCACCTACCTGTGATCTGAAAAAACTGAGTAAAACCATCAGAATTGGACCCATAAAGATTGCATGTCAAGGAACTGCCAAAACCTAGCCCACACATTTGTTGGCATCATGCAATCAAACAAGCTATCATGGTTAATATTATTTCTATCGTATTCAAATTTTGAAAGTTTAGAAAAGAATTATACATTTTCTTTTTGGAAGTAAGTTGCCTTATATTATTGAGTCGTAATTAGCAGACCCTGCCGTCAAAGAGTACACTTTTAAGTAAAATTATATAAATTAAATTCTCAAGCACTTCTTATTTTTGAATCATTTTAATATGTTAATTTGTCATTCTTTGTAGCTAAAAGACCATATTTTGAGAATCTCTCTAATATTGCAAATATAAAATGTGGTCCTAATTATGATTTAGGTATATCCTTAATACTCTCATGGACTATAAAAAAATTAAGAGTAATGTTGCTTATGTCTAATACCTTGTACTATTTTTTTTCTCATGTTTAATACCCTAAAGTTTCTTCTTTTTTCAATATGCTACCTTGAAAAATTGAACTCCCCATATTACCTTATTTCTTCTTCTTCTCAAATTACAAACAAAAACACAAATTTTAAAGAAAGAGTAAAGGAATTCATGGAAGTAGTGAAGGCCAACATGAAAGAGGAGATGGTAGTGATGACAGTAGATGATGCTAGTGGAGGAGGGAGATGAGATTGGTGCAAGTGGAGTGGAGAAAAATGGGTTCGATTAAATTCAATTGGGTTTTAGAATTATAGCAGTGTTACGATGTTTTTGTGCTATTTTGGAAGAGGGAGAGGAAATGGGTAATGATGTTATGTAGAGGATTTTTTTTTTTTTTTTTTGGGGTGGATAATTTATTTTTTGTGAGATTAGGGTTTCTCAAAAAATAATAATGAAGAAGTGGGTGAGAAAAAAATAAAAAATAAAATGTAATGGTGAAAAAAGGAAAAGGGGGAGCGAAGACGAGGAAGTAAGAGGAAGATGTAGGTTTTATTTTTCTAGAGTTAGGGTTTGATTAGAAAAATGACGAAGTTTGGAGGATGAAGAAAGGGACAAAAATATCATTGAATTTCAATTAGAGGATAAAAATGTTCAATTATTCTATTGGTATTAATTTGTAAAATTTTGAAAACTTTGAGGTATTAAACATGAGAAAAAATATAGAATATTAAACTTAAATATAGGATATTAAACTTAAATATCAAAGAAACATTGAGATATTTTTCATAGTATAAGCTTCACGTAACTCCATCAAATTTATCAATACATTTAATTATCTAAAAAGAAAATGGAACAAACTTAGCTAAAAGTATATTATCTGAATTCATCAATATCTTATTGTTTGCAAATTTATTACTTTTAATAGTAAATGATGCCTATTATAGTTAATTTCATTTGGAGATTAAACTCTTGAATTTTTATTTAATTTGTTACTAATTATGTCTAGGATATGATCATGTGTCAAATATACTATGATATATAAAAAAACAAAAGTCATCTAAAAAACGCAAAAACTAACCAGAAAAGTTCTCAAATCAAAGATTGATTCATTCATTGATGGAAACAACAAAAATGAAAAAAGAATTTTTTTAATTAGAAATATTAAAATGGGATTAAATTTGAAAGGCATAAAAATGGATTTGAAATATTTTTCCTAAAATTTATTTTTTTGCTTAATTCGGAAACTAATTTGCTGTTCAGAAAATTAAAATGAAATATTCGATTAGCAGTTAGGTCCAGTATCACTCTAAATAATAATCTCATCCCAGGTTACAAAAAAAGCATCAGATTGCAGAGGAACTTGAGGACGTAAAGAGCAAAACCCTAATAAATCCCAGAGAGAGCAACAAAAGAAATAGAAACACACATAAATTGAGTACTGCAAACAGATGAGAACAATACAAATCATTTATCAAAAACAATATAAAGGGAATGATCAGTTCACATTCGTACAGCGTTTGAACTCAACTGCACAGATTTGCTTGTTAGGCGAAATTGTATAATCCATGAACCAGGCCATCAGCAAGAAAGCAAGTTGACAACAACACAGAACCCTGAAGGTTGT
The DNA here is from genome assembly GCA_038442645.1 of Agave tequilana. Taxonomy (NCBI): domain Eukaryota; kingdom Viridiplantae; phylum Streptophyta; class Magnoliopsida; order Asparagales; family Asparagaceae; genus Agave; species Agave tequilana. The sequence continues at coordinate 23,259 of JAVJIF010018288.1, forward strand.
TCAAACACAAATCTTTGAAGATACTGACTCTGCATATTGCACTCCTGCTCCTGCGATGTCAACACGTCCACATCACAAAATTAAGGACCAGCAGAAGAAAGCAAGCCGGTTGATGATCTTAGTCCGATGCAACCCGACAATAACAATCTGACCTGAAACAGCTGTAAGTTAATAGCGCCGCATCTACAAGTGTTTTCTTCACACGGGATCTGGTGCCCAGACATGACTTTCAGACAAGAGTATGTTCTACATTGATTTTATTAACTATAGAACTCACACAGTAGCTCGAATGAGATCTTAAGTGAGTCCTCATCCCATTGGGGTGACTAACTACTCTTATCAATGGAAATAACCATAGAGTTCCAGAAAGCAAATACAGAAGTTCCACAAGTTTGAGTCACCAGAGGTAGGGCCTGTCAAAACGATTCGAAAGAACCTGAAAGGAAGCAGCGCAGTCGGACCTTGTATGGGCCAGGATGCAAACTGACCAGGCTTACATACCGTCTGGTCGTTGTCGTGTACTCTTAAGTTGCTCCAGTTCTCCCCATCCATAGATCCCTAACAAAACAAATCAAGCAAAATGTAAATGATGCTTCTCTTTAAAAAAAAAAAAAAAAAGTTGATCCTCACAATTCTTTTTATATCCATAAAATTTAAGGTCACCTGAAAAGCCCATGATCTAGCATATGCAGTAGATCCATCTTGCCTCAGAGTGTAGTAATTGCAAATCAGCTGTGTTTTAGAAAGGAGGAAATGGCTCAGTTTAGAAAGCTTGTTTTGCAAGTGACAGTAGATTTAATAAAAATCTAGAGGCAAGCATATCAAGCAAGTGGAAACTGAATGAATTACAGCATCCGCTGGAATCTAAATAAAAATTCTGGCTTTTCAGTGTATTTACTGGTAGTTAAGCCGTTCTACTTAGTTAGCAAAGTATATCCTCACTCCTTATTCTCTTTTGTCACTATCCAGAATAGCATGGCTTTCTCGCAAAGTGCAAATCTCAACATTCTCTTGCAATGTTACATGGACCCTAGACACAAGTATCAAGTGGCTGAGTGTCCAGCAGTGGAGATATATTGTGTTAAGATATGCAATAATCATGTATGCAATGAGTAATCTCTTAATATTTTGAGTGCCTCATATTCATTGGAGAAGAATTCAGGCTCAGGTGGAGGTGTTATAAACTTCAGAGATCAAGCTCGGACATGTACATGACTTGTACATGTTATAAGTCGACTTATAAGCCTAACAAGTCGACTTATGTTTTTAGCCTAGTCGACTTATACTTGGGTGTAGTTGACTAGTGCTTGCAACAGAGAGTTGGATTCTCGAATTTTTGTCAGAATAGTTGACTGATAATCCCTTATAGTCGACTAGTCGACTAATGTCGGGTCTGACAGTTTTCTTTTCTGGTTCTGTTTCCAGTTTGAGTTGGATTTATGTTTCCTTCTTTCTCCGAGGCGCTGCTGATTGTATTATTGAAGTTTGGGTTGGACCGGGATCATCCTATGCACCATATAAACCCCTTGGGGTGGCCTTTGAAGGAAAGTCAAGAAAATTAAAGAATTCAAGAGAGATTCATATTTTCACCATTGAGAGTTGTAAGAGATAGATTTTCTTGTAACTCTCGTATTTTCTCCTCTGTTTTTAATAAAAAAATTTCCCTCATCCTCGTGGACGTAGGCACTCTTACCGAACCACATCAAATCTGGTGTTCTTTGGTTGTGTAGTGATTTATCTCAATTGCTTGCTAGTGGTACATCTTTACGCTCCCGCTTTCGTTGCCGAGCCTTCAACTTGGTGTTTCTATCGACGTTGATCACAACAATTGGTATCAGAGCAATGGCTAGCAAGACTACCACAACAACCAAGTTTAAGGTGGAGAAATTCGACAGGAAGTCCAACTTCTTGTTCTGAAAGATGCGAGTAACGTCGTTGCTCGTGAAGAAGGGCACACACAAAGATGGAGAATGATGAGTGGAACGACATTGACGTCTGCGCAAAAGCGACGATCATATTATGCCTATCAGACGAGGCCCTCTACAATGTCATGAACGAGGAGAGGTGCAGGCTGGAGAGTCTTTACATGACGAAGAGTTTGTCGAACAAGCTCTTCACGAAGAAGCAGTTATATAGCCTTCAAATAAAGGAAGATACACTTATTCTACATCTTAATGTTTTTAATAGGATCTTAAGCGACGCTCTAGAAGAGTTAGAAGAAGGCAAACCTCTTCTGTTATTCTCTTCTCTTCCATTAAGTTATGACCACTTGGCGATCACCATCATGTATGATAAGGAGAGCTTAGAGCTAGAAGATATCAGGTAGATGCCCCAGAACAATGATTCTACAGAGAAGGCCCTCAGGAGCCAGAGTGGGATATCAAAAAGTAGGGGACTCAAAAGAGATCCAGAGGCATCTAGCAGTTTTGCTTGCTATTTTTGCAAAAACCAGGGTACATCAAGAAAAATTGTATGAAATACAAGGAGATACTGAAGAAGAAAAACGGTAAGGATTCTGATGGGGCTAATACCAGTGGAAAGCCAGATCAAGCTGGGTTGTCTAAGCAGATAAAAATCTATGTGATGTCTTGAAAGCTCAGTCAGCAAAAGATAAGTACTCAGATGTTTGGTTACTTGACTCAGGGTGCACATACCACATGTGCCCAAAAAGAGAGTGGTTCAGTACCTATAAGCCTTATGATAGGCTCTGTCATGATAGGTAACGATGTTTGTGCAAAACAATTGGCATTGGCAACATCCATATGAGATGTCTGATGGACAGGTTCGAACCCTCAGGAACGTGTGTCATGTTCCAAATTTAAGGAAGAATCTTCTCTCGTTGGGAGCTTTGAAAGTTCAAGGGTGCAAGTTTTTAGGTGCAGATGAAGGTATTAAAGTTACCATGGACTCCATGACGATTCTCAAAAGAGAACGGACAACAAACTAGTATAAGATGACACGAAGTATTATTTTTTGTGATGCTTCAGCAACAGAGAAAGAGGATACAAGACTTTGGCACATGCATCTTGGACAGATGAGCGAGCGAGGTCTTCAAGTCTTGCAACAAAAATGGTGCTTTATTAAGTATTAAATATTACAAACTCGACCTTTGTAAATTTTGCATCATGAGTAAACAGCGTAGAGTAGCTTTCTTTATATCATAACACAAGACAAAGAGCTTGCTAGATCTCATACATACAGATGTGCGGGGACCTTCTCCACTAGCATTCTTTACATCACAACACAAGACAAAGAGCTTGCTAGATCTCATACATACAGATGTGCGGGGACCTTCTCCACTAGCATCCATCGAGGTGCTAAGTATTATGTTAGTTAATAGATGACTTCTCTAGGAGAGCTTGGGTAATACTTCTTGAAGTAGAAATCAGAAGTATTTCAAAAATTCAAAGAGTGAAATTATGATGGAGAATCAGAATAAGCGAACAATAGAAGTCTTGAAGTCCGACAATGGAGGCGAGTATACCTCCACATAATTCAAAGCTTACTTAGTAGGCAACAGAATCGAACATCAGCTAAGTATTCCAGGGCGACCAGAACAGAATAGAGTAGCAAAGCGCATGAACCGGATACTTAAAGAGCATGCCCTCAATATCAGGTTACAGAAGGATTTTGGGTAGAGGCGGTGAATCATGCGAGTTATCTGGTAAACACGTCACCATCTACAACTGTTGATCTTCAGATCCAGAGGAGATATGGCGAAGAGAGTCTGTAGATTATTCAACCTTACAGATTTTTGGTTGTCCAGCGTATAGTTTGATTGATAGTCAGAAAAGAAACAAATTGGAGTCCAAGTCTAAGAAGTGTATCTTCATCGGGTTCATCAAAGGGTCAAGGGCTTCAAACTTTAGGACCCAAGACAAATAGCGCCTTTATCAGCAGAGATGTGGTCATTGACAAAAAAACAATATTGCAAAAAAAGTCAGAGACGGAGGATAGAGCGCAAGGTGGAGCTCCAGACAGTTCAGCAGACACTCAAGAAAAGGAAGTTAAGTTCTCACAGAGCCCTAAAAGACCTGGCGTGTCAGATGAGCAGTGTTTTAAATATCGGATATCGGCGATATACCGGTCGGCAAAATTATGTACCGGATACCGGATACCGGGTGATATATCGCGATATGGTACTAAATACGGTTGATATATCAATAGTAAATACATATAATACATTATTAAAAAAAATAAGTTATTATCCAAACATCATATAAAAACATCATTGAAATATCATAACATAGAATAAAATAAAACAATCTCTCAATCAAAAAATAATAATTATTATCCAAATAAGTAACTATAAGGGCCGATATATCGGATATTTCATCTCGGATATCGGCCGATATATCGGCCACGTGGCGATATATCGGCCAATATCGGTCCAAAAACGATATCCGGTAAATTTTTGCACTTATCGTATCGTTTTGGATAAAATACCGATATCTCGGCCGATATACCGGTATATCGGCCGATATTTAAAACAATGCAGATGAGAACTTATATTTAGATGGAGACAAACAAGAGGCTATTCAAGAGCAACATAAACCATTGAGGCGGTTAGTCAGAGTTACGGTGCCACCAACAAGGTATGACTGGGAAGATGATCATGTCTCATTCGCACTAGTAATAGAAGCAGGCGGTCCTAGTAGTTACAGGGAGGCAATCGAGGCAAATGGCCATGACAAGTGGATTACAGCCATAGGTAGGAGATGAAGTCTTTAGATAGAAATCAAAGAAGAAAATTAGTAAATCTTTCAAAGGACTCCAAGGCAATAGGTTGCAGATGGGTCTTTCGCAAGAAAGACAATGAGCAGTATAAGGCAAGGTTAGTTGCTAAGAGATATGCTTAGGAGAGTATTGACAACAATGAGATCTTCTCTCATGTAGTCAAGTATATCTCTATTCGGATGTTATTGGCGATGGTAGATCAGTTTGATCTAGAGTTAGAGTAGATGAATGTCAAAACATCATTTCTGCACGGAGCTGGAGGAGAGAATATACATGAAGCAATCTGAAAGTTCTACTCAGAAAGGACAAGAAATAAAGGTATCTTCTAAATAAATCCCTCTATGGACTTAAGCAGTCTCGCAGTGGTACAAATAGTTTGACTCTTTCGTGGAAGACCAAATACAATGGATATGAGTATAATGTTGTGTCTATTTCAAGCAGAATGATGATCTGACATGTTTGCTTTTATATGTGAATGATATGCTGATTGCTACAAAAATAAGACACATTCAGAAGCTTAAACCTCAGTGCAAAAAGAAATTTGGCATGAAGGATTTGAGAGAAGCCAAGATCTTAGGTATGAAGATCACTCGAGCCAGATGCTCAGACAGACTTTGGCTATCCCAGGAGAACTATGTTCCCAAAGTGTTGGGAAGGTTCAACATGACAGAAACAAGACCAACCACCACTCTTTTGGTAAGTCTTTTCAAATTATCCTTCAGGTAGTGTCCACAATAATCAGAAGAAAAGATGTCTCGAGTACCATATGCTAGTGCGGTGGGATCATTCATGTATGCTATGATCTGCACTACGCCTGATTTAGCTTATGCAGTTAGTACAATAAGTCAGGGCATGTCAAATCCGGGAAAGCAACATTGAGAAGCAGTAAAGTGGGTACTACGATGTCTACGAGGGATTGCGAGACTAGGCTTGGTGCTTCAGAAATTGAAAACGAGAATCCTAAGGTATTATAAGGCTATAATGATGCAGATTATGCAAGAGATCTTGATTAGCGAAGATCTACGACGGGTTATGTGTTCACGGTCGCTGAGTGCGTCATTAATTGGAAGGCAGAGGTGCAAGATACCGTTGCTCTTTCAACGACAGAAGCAAAGTACATAGCTGCAATTGAGACATCAAAGGAAGCTTTGCGGTCAGAGGATTGGTCGAGACTTTTGATACAATGTAGGATTCAGTTCGGGTTCATTCAGTCAAAATGATATTCATATTGCTAAGGATCACATGTATCACAAAAGGACGAATCACATTGATGTGAGGTATTATAAAATACGTCAGTGGGTCGTAGATGACAAGGCGATCGACTTGATGAAGATCAGTACAAAGAAGAATCCAGCGAACATGGTGACGAAAACCATGGTGGAGAAGTTCAGAGCTTCTCTAAACTTCATCAAGCTTCTCCAGAGGTAAGGTGGAGAACAAGCTCTTGGGAGGGAGCCATGTGAAGTCACGAAAAGGGGGAAGCACGATAAATGAAGTGAAGGCTAATTTATAAAGGGACTTAATGAACATGAGTCAAGGTGGAGATTGTTAGTATTTAGAGTGTCTCATATTCATTGAGAAAAATTCAGGTTCAAGTGTAGTTATTTTCAAAAATCAAGCACGAACATGTACAGGACTTGTGCATGTAATAAGTCAACTTATAAACCTTATAAATCGACTTATATTTTGACCTAGTCGACTTATACTTGGGTGTAGTCGACTAATGCTTGCAATAGAGAGTTCGGTTCTCAGATTTTTGTTGGAGTAGTCGACTATACACATTATTAATCGACTAATAGTCGACTAATATCAGGTCTGGCAGGTTTTTTCTGGTTATGTTTTCAGTTTGAGTTGGATTCAGATTTTCTTCTTTCTCTGAGGCAGCGTTTGTTGATTGTATTGTTGAAGTTTGGGTTGGACTAAAATCATTTTAGGTGCTTATATAAACCCCTTGTGATTTTTAAAGGAAAGTTAAAGAAAATAAAGAATTCAAGAGAAATTCAGATTTTCACCATTGAGAGTGTGTAAGAGAGATGTTCTTGTAACTCTTGTATTTTCTCCTTTGTTTTTCGTGGACATAGGCACTCTTGTTGAACCACGTTAATGTTAGCCCAAAGGCCCTTCACTTTAGTTTTGATGATGACTAACTTATGAAGTTAAGTTACTAATGTTCTTGTGTTTATATAGTTTCAGTTATAGATCAAGATCTTAATCGGTGTTTAGCTTCAACAAAGGATTCAAAGTCGAATATTGAAGCTATCACGTGTTGATTCAAGAGCTTACGCTTCAAGATCACATCTAGAATTCAAGAGTCAAACTCATTTGGATCAAGTTTGGATCGAATCGTCTTGGAGAAGAAGATTTACAAGAAGACTTCAGTTTAGGTTTGTTTAGTGTTTAGATCTTGTGTAAGGATAGTCTAGCTTTGAGTTGCTCAACTATACACACAAGTTTAATAGTTTTGGTTTAACCGTTTTGTTTTTGAGTTTATTGAGTTTCAAGAATATATCCTTCGATTTCATGAATAGATAGAAACAAAACAAGTTTACGTGGTTTATATGTATATTGGATTTCATCCATACGCATTTATACTTTATATGTTTAGAAAAACTTATTTTGATGTATATCTAGTCATGTGTTTAAAGTTTTGTTTTATCAAAACTAAAGTTTGGGATTTATTGTCAATAACAAAAGATATATCATTTATATGTGTATTGGATTCTATCTACACACTATGCTTCAAATGTGTTTTAAATATCTTATTTTTGTATCTATACAAGTTTGAAGAAAAATCGGATTTTCATTTCAAAGTTTAAGTTTTTAGAAAATACGATTTTTTGGCTTAAGCCTTAATTTCTATACCTCAAAAATCGTCCACATGTTTGTAATATGTGTTGATTTTTGATCACACATATTTGTACTTCAAATATTTACATGAACCTATTTTTTGTGGAATCATTGAAGATTTATTGAAATTTTTGGGGATTTATCAAGTTAAATTTTAAACCTTAAAAATATGTTTTCTTGGTAGCTGGTGGTCGACCGACCGGTCGACCGAAGTCAAGCTCGGTCGACCGACGTGCACATGCTTTAGCGGTCGACCGATTTGTACCCGGTCGACCGATCCAGAGAGCCCTGCTCTCTGGTTTTTGCCTCAGTCGACCGATAGGCTTTTGTCTTGGCGACGGTCGACTGTTAACCCCAACAGTCATTTTTATGACCGTTGGCCGGCCGGTAGACCGACATGTCAGTTTCGACCTGACCTGGACCCCAACGGCTAGTTTTTGCCTAGCCTCTATATATATAGTTTTTGGGGGCTAATCAACAAGATTTTCAAGAGCCAAAATTCCTATCTTCTCAAGAGTTTTTCAGCAAGTTTTTAAACAAGTTTTAGAGCTTCAAAATCTCATATCTTATTTTGTTTCAAAGTTTTAGAAAATCAAAAGAAAACAAGTTTTTTGGAATCTAGTTTTGTTCTTCAATTTCCTCATCTATCAAGAAGTTTTTCCCAATAGTTTTCTTTGTGTTTTCTTTTTCAAAAACTTTGTGCACTCATATACTTGAGTTTTTTCATTGCTTATCTATCCTCTAAGATCTTGTATTGTGAGAAGAGTTTTGTTTGTGATCTTTTGATATCATCAAGAGTGTGATTTTAGTGATCACTAAGTTTTATTTCTTTTTGCTTTGTGCTTAGGCTTTGTGTCTTCCTCTAGTGTAGAGGAGCGAGAGTTGGAGTTGTGTACTCCGGATTGTAAGTTGCAATTCCTCAGTGGGGGTCCCTTTGTGGAAGATCCAATAGTGGATAGTTGAAATCCTTCTATGTGAAGGCGGTGACGTAGAGCAGTGACTCGAACCTCGAAACATATCCTTGTGTTTGCGTTTGATCTTCTATCTCTCAACTCTCATCTCTTTATATCTTACATTGTATATTCTTGCTCATACTTACATGCTTGATATAGCTTGTGTGCTCACACTTGTATTGAACCAAGAGAGCTGTTAAAGCCCCTCAACTCATCAGAGGAATCGTGAGTAGTAGTTCCAGAGCACTTCACGGGAAATTCAGATTCACTCTTAGTTATACATAGTGTGTTTAGCATTTAGTTTTTATTCCGCATTATTTATCTTAGATTAGCACTACACCTATTCACCCTCCTCTAGGTATACTTTCAATTAAATCTGATGTTCTTTGGTTGTGTAGTAATTTGTCTTGATTGTTTGCTGGTGGTAAATCTTCTATGCTTCCGCTGTCATCACAACATAATCAAACTAAAGAAATGGGTTAGAGTTCAAGGAAATGATCTTTGACACTTTTAAGATGCAATCATCTGTTCATGCAAAGCTTCAAATTACAACAGAATTATGACATTTGTCATAGTTTTTTTTCATTTTGTTTTTTTTTTTACCTGAGTGCCTTTGTCCAAGAAGTGTCCTGAACGGTCTTAGGATCCAATACGAATTCTGGACCACGGTAAGATTTCTGAGCTACTGTCACTTAAGGTTATTGATTCGTTATTGTCTTGAGAGACATGGCAGACTAAAAGCCAACAAGTCACAGTTACCAAAATCTCTATCAAAACTTAAATGTCCATGACGAGATCAATGTGTGCTTATTCAGCAGGGTCTGTACAAAGAAAAGTCATTGCAGGAAAGCTAAGGCAACACGAGTGGCCACCAAATTCTGAACTATTGATCTCACAATAATAAAGTATATATGGAGAAGCTTCATGATTAGACCTTAATTTGATAATAAAAAACTTGAGAGACGCTTTGATTCACGTAGTTATGCCACTTAACGAGGGTATGATATGCAATGAAATCAGATAATACGCTCCACGTTAATCTATAAGTTATTAGAGTTCTATAAACAGAAAAGCATGCATTGGAGACCTTTGCCCTACGCTCCATGTTAATCTATAAGTTATTAGAGTTCTATAAACAGAAAAGCATGCATTGGAGACCTTTGGCCCATCCATCAAGTGGTTCCAAAATGAATGTTTTTTTTTGACAAAACAACTAGACAAGCCTCATAATTAAAAGTTATGTTACCCCAATGAATTATCTATTCGATTCATCAACATGTCTTAAAGCATATAAAATTAAAAGAACATGCGTTTTGACGACTCTAAGCTCACAGATCATGAGATCTCTTTAATTATACTGTTTGAAAATTACTCATTTTGCAATCACTTGATGAATTGGTAAAAGGGTCATAAAAATGCATGACTTTTGTTTATAGAATTTTTAAAACATGTAGATCAATTTCATAGCACACCATCTATTCTTATAATTAACCAAAATAGTTATATTCTGAGAGAATGAAGACCGTTTCCATGCAATTTGATATAAACTAACACATCATGCATTTTGACAGGCGAGCATAACTAAACTATGTCCTGGAAGTATGAAGGCTACTTTCATAAAATCTAACTTACAGCAACCAACTTTGTTTAGCATATAAATTGAAGAAGAAATGCTAAATATACTAGTGATATAGTAATGACCAACTGAAAGGTTAAAGGAAGCAAGCTGTCAATTCCCTGAACAAAGTACTAATTGTTACAGAAACGAAGATATCATCTTAGATGTGTGTGTGCCATTCCCATATAACTTGGATCAAGTCCATCAAATCTATTTAAACATATTATATTTTAGGCTAAATTACATAAAACTACAAGGAACATTCACTCGTTTTAACAACAGTACCACAAACTTTCAAAGATGCAGTAACTACTATAATCCTTCTCTATAATTTTCAGAAAACAACCATCCCTCAATTCAACATTACAAAATAGTCAAGTGAACGTCAAAGTATCCCTAATCTATGTGATATTCACATGATCCTTCTCTCAATGTTGGGCTAACGACGGATGGTAGTTTTCTGAAAATTGTCCGGAAAGATTATGGTAATGTATTGCATTTTCGAAAGTGCATGGTATTTTGAAAATGGGTGAAATTCATGATAGTTTTATGTGATTTAGCCATTTTTTAATGAAGGAGATACAAACGTTGAAGAATAGAAGCTTAGACCCTAAAAGATCACCACCAACAAGAAAAACAGCAAGTATCCATTTAGGAGATTAGAAGGAATGGGAAGCCATATTAACACTTTGGTGATGGTGCTCTAACTGCAAAAGAAATAAAGAAAACCAGTGTGTAATACACTTAAAACTGAACTTAATACACTCATGAAAGATATAGGAAGTAGTCCAATCATTGAATAGTGAGTAAGAGGCAGCGCCCCCCACTCAAAAAAAAAAGACAAAAAAAAAAAAAAAAAAAAAATAGTAATAATAATAAAAAATAAAACGCACACACAACACACAAGCAGCAGTAACAGCAAGAAGCACGCTTTGGAAGAGAAGGATTGAGCAAATTCAGACCCAATCTAACCAATTTATATTATTAGAGGGGGATGGGGGGGACACCACCCTGAAAGAGAAAAGGGGAAAAGATCCCACTGAAAGCATATCGCGATGTGAATGAACTGTAAAAAATTGTAGCTCAACTGAAAGTAATATCACTGTTCACATCACTATTCCAAAACCATATTTGTGCCATTAACTGAATCCACGTAGACAGCAAAGTGTCTCCCTTTAAATTTTTATACACATCTCATAATATCTTTTGAAGTTGAATCCGAACTAACTAGAAACTGAAAAAGGCTGGTAACAATAGCATGTGTGTTTTTATTTATGGTTCTAAAAAATGATCCACTGCAATATTGTATATTAAAATATACTACACATCTGGTAAGGGTTCATTACATGCAGCTTCATGTATGGAGTTTATTTAAGGAAGCTTCATCAACGGCAAATGTAGTAATAGGAGTGAAGAATATTCTTTTTTTCCTTATTTGTTTGCCGCTTGCTTGGTGAAAATGAATGCATTTAGCTATGAACTTCACAATAGATCTATATGCAACTGCCTCCTGGGACCCATGTCCTCTATGTAATTTAAAACAAGAAAATTTCCTGAATTCTAAATGAAATAATCTAGAAAGCCTCTCAAAAAGATGATTCAAAAGTCTGAATAGAACAGTTACATTTATTTGACAAAATTTCAATAACTGAAAAGTAAGTAGATAAATTCAAACCTGGTGATCTTGCCCAATATCAATCATCCACCAAGCACAGTTCTGGCCATTTTCTATCCGAGGACCAGCAAAAGAGGTAGCCTAAAAAATCCCATGTCTCTTTAGAATTTTGCCACATAATGTCCGATCCGTTAAAACATCAGAATGGCATTCCTTTTCCATACCTGATATGTTCTTGATACCAACGCCTTTGGGTCAGTGTATCTGGAAGCTGGGCTACTTGCAGTCACATTAATTTTCTGAAACAAAAGATATATAAGTTATTAAAAAGATCAAAGTAATCATAAATGTTATAGTGCCATAATGTGCTCACCTTCGAAAAACAGGATTCACCCACTGATGTTCCCCATAGGATGTCCCAGCATAGTATATAACTCCATTTTTATCCCCATCACAAATGTATTGGAGCTCTTTAAAGCTTGAACGTCTATGTTGAAATCTCACGCTGAAAGTTTAATTACATTGCAAGTTAAAACTACTATGCAGTGGAAAAGAAACAAATATTATGCGAAGATAGCAAGTATTCTCACTTTTGATTGGCTCCAGGTGTTGTCAACGGACACCAGAATACTGAATTGCTTCTGCAACCTGTCACAGCATCAACAAAGAAATAGTACTCTAAAAACCAAAAATGAAAAAAATCATGAAAAATAAATCCAACTAGGTTCATTTTTCTGACTCACAAGCTGCCCAAATACAGGAATCTGGCTGCTTAAATTGCTCTTCTCAAGCTGCAGAGACACAGTGATATCCATTGTCACATCATATGTATTTCGAGAGGGGCAGATCTGGCGTCAGATGAATATTCTATAAGCATTACCTTTTGAAGCAAAGAGAATGGCATTAGTGGAAACCGCACAAACGGTAGGAAAACGTCAATAGATGGAAGCCTCTCTGTGAAAATCTGCTCTGGTGTTAAAGAACTCAAGAGCTCATCGACTGTAGCCCAATTACAGATTTCAGAGGCTTGCATGCACCACATTAGAATTGCATCAAGAACTTTTTCTTCTGATGTTACAGTCATGTCAGCATGCTGCAAAACACGTTACTAGAATAACCATATGTTGGCATCACTACCAAAGCCAAAATTGTTTTGTTGAGGGACTAAATTACAACTTTTATTGCGCGGTAGACAGTTAACTCAATCAACATGGATATTTAACCAATTGACTAGCCACCAAAATCCTAAGCATAACCTATCAAATCTTCAGTTCACAATGTCATATATACTTTTTAATTATAGAACATAAGATTTCAATATATAGGTGAGCACAACACTATATAAAATTTTAGTTTACCAGTCTCTTCCAATCTGATTTTGTTCAATTCAAACTAAATTTGAAAGGTTACCATATATTTTTATTATATATATTAGATTTCAAAATATATGAGGAATCTAGTATTTCTAGCTTCCCGGTCTCTTTCTAGATTCAATAATAAGAAAGCATCCTAGGGAATAAAATTACAGAAGGTTCAAGATAAAAATGACAAGTGAAACAAGCTATCCAATTTGTCCAACATGGATAGCTGAACTTGCCTGAAGTATATCCTTGAAGGTCGCCTCATCTAAGAACACAAAATCGGTGCTGGCAGTTGTACAATAATTGAAGTGCAAAGAAAAGTTTCTTTTGCATGTTTCCTCAAGAAGTTTACATGATGGAACCGATGAAACTGCTTGTAAAATGGGACAGACTGTATCCTGCAACAAACTTTGAGATGTTAGTCTCAAGACACCAAGCAACTTCTCCAAAATCTTCAGAGGCCTTGTCCATTAAATTTGCAAAATACAAGATTTGTTGATCTTCTTCCAATACGACGCAATCCTGCATATATATGTATATAAAATGTATTAATATCGTGCATTCTTCACTAGTAAGGCACTTATTCTACTGGTCCAATCAGTAACCCCTCCACACTGACATGGATGTTGTTAATGCAGCAAACTGCACTTGGAAGAAAATGCAAGTTCAACCTTACCGCTAGCACATATGTGTACACTATTTATACAAGATTTTATGGAAAAAAACCATAATACACTGTTGTGGTATCAATTTACATCCAAAGAAGCAAATTTTTATGTCCACGAGAACCTTGTATCTTAAACTGAACGCCCCTATGGCTGACAAACACATGGAGACCATGCGAGTGGTATGAGGAACAAAGATAGAGAGAGAAAGGTCTCATATGTATAATATATTCAAATTTTAAAGTATTAACCATATTACTTTCTTTTAGAACTAAACTATACTGAGAGCAGCTAATTTTTAGGTCAAAGAGAACCTTGCATCTAAATTGTAGATCTCTATGGCTAACAAAAATATGCAAGAACATGCAACAACTATGCAAGTGCATTGAGGAGCTAAGAAAATAGATAGAATCTCTCAAAAAAAGAAAAGAAAATAGATATACGTGTCTCTTAGTCAACTGTTTGGAGTTCAACATTCAAAACTGAAAAGTTTGTTGTACTCCATATCATTAAATTGCAACGACAGGTAAATTACCTCAATGTGCTTCTAACTCTCGCCAAGAACAAAACATGGAAAATTAGAGAGAAAAATATAAATGTTACATAGTCAAAGAAACAGAAAGGTAACAAAAAGTTAATTATAGGCTAATACCTCTGAGAGGCACTCCAAAAGGAATTTACAGCACTTCTGTTGCAGGAATGTAACCCCAAATTGGTCAGCTAGTACAAGCAGCGGGATCAGTAAAGAACCCATTTCTGCTCTGTCCATTTCTAATTCCCCACTATACATGAACTGAAGCATGAGTTTAAAAGCTGCTACAGAAACGTCACTGAATGAGATATCTGAAGAGCTACTTTCAACCATTCCATTTGTGCACATCTGCATTTCAAAAACCAAAGAAGATAATAAAAAACTGAGAAGGAAGATATAAACAAATCACAACTTGGTGAATGCAAATGAGATATGGTGCTTACATAACCAAATAAATTATGAGTAAACCAAAACAAGTAATAAAATTTCCAGAACTGTATAATATCATCAGTTCACTAGTTTGTTGAAGTAGCATAAGTAAAATTCATCTGATGTAACTAAGAAAAAGGAACACACCTTTGCAAATGGAGCACTCCATAAGCTAAGAACAAGTTTGTGCGCACGGGCAACCAGACCTTGCCCCTTGACGTAAATGTTCACATCACTGTACTCATTAGTGGCGAGGAATTTCTTAAGATTGCACACCACAACAGGGATTTCTCCTGGGATAATGCCAGATAGCAACACTTGGTAGCTTTTGGTTGATATCTCCACTTTTTTACCAGAATCAAATAATTTCTTGTTCGTCTTAAAACGATCAATAATTTCTTCACACTGCTTGATCAATGAGGAAACTTGAAATTGAATACCCAGATCTCGCAAACAACCAAGTTGTGACTCTACAATCTAAACGAGGGCAATGACAATGTTACTACATATAAAGAAAGATGCTACTTCAAATAGATGTGTATGACAAACTCGATGAAGAGGTGAAGAAGCCAAAGAATTAACTTACTTGGGTTTGACCAGCATAGATATACTCCAGAAATGCATGAAGAACTGAATAACTTGTTGAAGGAAGATGAATAATGTTCTCATCAGGAGTTCCAAAAGAAAATTCTCCAGAAGCAGCCAATATAACCTTATGAGCAGGAACTGCTTTTCTTTCAGCACCAACTACAAATAGCACATCAGAAAGGTCCCAGCTCTCAAGGAAGTTCACGACCCATTTTTCACAGCCATCAATCACATCATCCCCTCGCCATCCCCATCAATTCTCCTTCATATTCTTTGTAGTCAATATGGTTCCACAGAGTAGTATGATGTTGGGTTAGGGGCAGCATATTGATATTTCTATATCCCACGTGTTTGTCCCAACTGCTCAGACCAACATACTGAACACTACAATGGGGTTTGAATCAAGCCATTGGAAAACAATATTCTGGAATGGGTGCCTTCCTTTACCAATACTAATCAAACCATCATAGATACTGATCCAGTAGCTCTGAAAGGATGAACAGCAACAAAGCCCAATACCAGCAACATCAACTACAGTTTTCCCATCTACTTCGATCTTCAATCTTCGGTTTCTATGGCTTCCCAATATGACGGTATAGTTGGGGCTATTATCCATTTTGTAATGGTATTGTTGGCTTCCAACTTGCTCTCTGAACACCAAAGTGACATCATTTGAGCAAATGCCTCAAATGCCACGCACCCACGCCCAGCTTCCCTGAACCTCAACTCCTCACGCCACGCACACTCAAAAGGAGCAACTGTAAGGAACTTCCTCTGTTTCTCCCCTCCCATTTTCCTTATCAAAAATTAAAATGAAAATACATTCCCCCCGAATCAGCACAAAATTCAGCTAACAAGCAATGGTGAAGCACAACTCATTACCAATGAAATCAACATGTGAACAGCAATTTTCGCCAAGATTTGACAGATAAAAATATATAAGAAACCAGGCAGGCATCAACAAAAGCAACCAAATAACTTAAACATATTTGATGAAACTATTAGAGGATCAAGGATTCCAAAATAGAGAGAGTAGGATTATTCCTTACATGCACAATAGTGAATATAGAGGCACCAAAGCAACTTCAAGTGCTACTGGGAGATGGTGTAAACTTCCTATGAACAAAATAAATTTAAAGAGTCAAAGGACAAGCTAGATCTTCTCCAGTAACACACAGCAAAGAGAAATATCTACAGAATGGACAATGCGTATTAATAAATATATTAAATTTAGATAAAACTAGCACCAGAATTATCCAGATTTCCTTCTCTTTACATATTAAAGGAAATTAAGGATAAAGATGCCTCACAAGTTGAGCATCCATCCAAACAAAATAACAAAACATGCGAACAAAATTTCAGATTTTTTTCTTTCTATTTCCTCCCATTTTTCTATTGTAATTATTTCGTAAAATGCGTGGTGGGGCATCAATGGCAATCCCATGAAAGGACAAAATTAGAGATTTTAGTGTTCCACTCATTTATTTTCATATATTGTCCATATAAACTAATTTTCCACAAATTTGCAAATAATGAAACAATAATAAAATCTCATATAGTGACACTAGATCAGAAATTGGAAGAAAAACCCACCTCATATTTCTCACCCATTAGTCCGCGCACCAAAGAAAGAACTTGAAAAATAGAATAAAAATCTAACAGTTGATTCATACAGGTATCGAGACCAGAACCACCTAAAAAATTCCCAAATTTTATAAAAAAAAATTCTTCTATCTCTTTCAGAGACCCTTCAAATAAATCATCATATACAACAAATAACGAAATTTAATACAGACAAAGATTTCCACAACCTCTTCAATCTGAAACTTAAAAGAAACTACTCAACAATTCCTTATTTAACCATTGCTACTAGAAAAAGACCCAATTATCGAAGGAAACAAAAAGAGAAAATGAGGTATGGCATTAAACGCACCTCAATTTTTCTTCTGATCGATGAAAAACACAGAATTTGCGATGAGATCTCTGACTGTATTCACATCTCTCAGCTAGAACTCTACCCCTTTACTAATTTTTCTTTTTTCCTTTTATCTTTGTTTTGCCGTCTTTTTTCTAATTTTTCTCCCAGATTCATTGTCAAAGTCGAGAGGAAATAGAGACTGTGATGCTGCCACGTGGAGAGCATCCCGTGCGAGGACGCCACGTGTGGACCCCGGATCTGAAGCTGACTCATTCTCCACCGCCCCCGCTGGAGGTGGGGTCCACGTGAGGGGCAAGTGGGCTCCACCTCACGCTGAGGTGTTGGGTGAAAATACCTCAAAGTTTCATGCTATCGAATTTACGCAAAATTTTAACGTGGCCCAATTTAACCAGACATTCTCATAAAATAAATCACTTCAACTGTTTACGATTGAAACACCACTTGTATAATATAAAAAAAAATTCATCTTTGATTTTCAAAGTTGAGGCCCAAAGTTTCGTTAATGCAATCTATTTTACAATAAATTGGTATTCAAATTTTAGAAAGCTACGCGAATCTAAAATTAATTGTGTATGACGAGTGGATCCATTCCCACGATTTGTGTTACAAAGAAAACTCTTTACAAAACACTGATATACGTATGTTTAATGAGAAAATAAGTAACCTCAGTCTCTAGCCATTTAAGAACAATAATGTTAGTTCGATTGATGGTCATTGCTATATTACTAAAGCTGTTAAGAAACCTATAAAAAAAAGGCAAATTCAACAAAATTACACGATGAATCCATCTAAGTTTGCACTAAATCAACTCTATCAGAGCACTTTCACCCGTATCCAGGCAAAAAACAGAGCAATATATTTTTTGAGAAAAAATCAACTTGCCCGGGCACAAGCTCGGGCTTCTGGTGCCTAAGCTTGTGCCTAAGCAGTGTGGGGCCCACAATTATGGAGAATATTTTTGTAAAATTTTAGGTGAGCCCTGTCATATCGCCTGGGTAAAAAAATTGCGGTGGGAGTGATCTTAAGGACAAAAAGTCTAATCGGTCTCAATTGAAACTCTCAATAAGATGTGACAGCAAGGCCCAATAAGCTATTAACCACGTCTAAATCCTATACATTTTTGGGATTTTGGGTCCTTGCGATCACATTCAATCTATGTGGTACATGAAGCCTTAAAATAGATCAAATTTCTTACTGAACCTAAATGTGCTCCAAAACTAATAGGTCGGGGAGGGGAAGGTGGTTGCCAACAAGGGAGGGGCGGACGCCGGGGGGTCGCCAGCAGAAGGGGGAGAGGATGAGGAGAAGAAGAAGAAGGCATTTTTTGACATTTTTAAGAAAAAAAAAAGACAGGAGTGCCTTCATCAATTTGGGGGTGCCTTCAATATTTGGGTGCCATCATCACTTGTTGGGGGGTATATTCGATCCTCCGTGGGAATCGTTGGCCAACTCTGAAATTCCTCGAGCTTACTAGCCCAAGCCATTGCGTATTGTATACATTATGCATGTTTAGATTCATGGAAATGGGAGGGAAGTGGGAAAGTGAGAGAGAAAAATGTGAAAATGTAGTGAAAATTGAGATTTGGAGAAATAAATTTTCTGATGTTTGATTATAATGTGAAGGTATAAGCAAAAAAATATATTATGTTTCCGGTGTTTGATTAGTAATGTGGAATAGAAAAGTTGACAACAAATAATATTAAATTAAATAGTATTTTTGAAGTGACGTTCTTGAACTATAATTAGACAGCAAGTGTGATTTATATGACATCAAAATTTAATACATTAAGTTACAACTTATTACAAGTGAGAGTTTTATAGCCGCAAAATTAACTGTAGCATCCTAAAAATGGAAAAATGGTAGTGTAAAAAAGAAAAGAGAAAAAAAAAATGAGCCTTTCCATTTCTCATTTTCGCTTCAAAACAAGTAAGAGAAGTGAAAAATGAGCTTTCCCACTTCTCATTTTCCGCCTACTTCCCTTAATCCAAACACGCAAAAGACAATTCTTAACAACTTCACAAGAGAACCAATTTACTTGCAAATAAATAGATACTTTATTTTGAATCAAAATTCTTGCTGTAGTTATGAAGAGCCTATAATTTTTCTTTTTTCTTTTTTCTCTTTTATTTTCTTTTCTATCACGTCGGTAAAAGCCAAATACTTCGATATTCTCTGTCTGCCAACTCAATGAAGATGTTAAGGCCATCAGTTTGGCTAAATATTGGACGGTCTTGATGAATTTGCTGATGTCAATCATACCTGATTTGTTGTAGTTTTTGAAAAATGTTGGTGGTTGTAATTCCATTATTGATCACTAAACTTGTGAATTTTTTATGCAAATCAAATGATATGTGTGGCAATTATAGCCCAAAGCCAAATATGTTTTAATATCCTTTCTTCTTGATTGGTGCCCTCTAATGCCTCAATTTTAACTCATCTCTTGTTCATACGGTACGTTATGTTAAATTTAATTACAAGTAGACACGGATTTTCTTAAAGCAATTTTTGATATGTTAGATGAAATTGAAAATAGACTTTGCAAATCCACACATCTGATATGCCTACTACCATCGTATGTCATCCAACTCGACTTTACTGTCTCTTCAATTGCAACGATCACCTCCCAAAACTCGGGAAAAGCAGCTCTTCCTGATTCGTATGGCATATGACTTCGGATTGTTGCTCAAGATTGTCAACGGAAGATTCTTTTGAAGGCAGCGCTTGGGGTTCGGTTTATGTGTGTGAGCCACACACACAAACAATAAGAGGGTCAATCTGACGTTGACACGTGGACTGGTCCTCTTATAATCCCTTATAATATGTATGTGAGGCCCACACACATAACATATTATAAGAGGACCAGTCCACGTGTCAACGTCGGATTGACCCTCTTATTGTATGTGTGTGTCGCTCACACACATGAACCGAACCCCAGCGCTCGGAGGTGTATTGTGGTTGCAGATGATGTTGACATGCAACGACTTATTCAACAGATTAGAGAACAAAGGAATGAAGTTGTCGGTTGAGCAATCAAATGGACGGAGTCATCACTGCCTCTGATAGTCTGGACGGACTCATCAGGCTGGCTCTGATAGTCTCATCACCAGACTCGCATTTTGAAAGATAACTAGACAATATTTCCCACAGTATTTGAGAGAAGGGAATAGGCCTCTTTTTATGGTTTGGCTTTGGTAGGTTAGGTAGTTGGGCTTGTGATGAAATTTGTTACCTTTGTGTGTTTAAATAATTTATTTACAAGTACAATACTTGTTTGTTCATTATTTCACTTCTAATACTTCAAAACATACAAATAGATAACAGTAAATGATAAATAATTTTTATATGTAATGAATTATAAATACAATATGTTGGGTTTGGGTTCATACCCATGAGTGGGCTCAAGTTGGGTCTCTTGTAATTTGGTTCAAGGGATATATAACCATGTAAGTTTAAGTTGGTCGAGTTGGTTCAATTCATATTGAGTTAGGTTGAGACTTAAGTTAAATCAAAGACAAGAAAAAAGTTCTCATTCCATATTATTCATTTTAGAGGTAGAGTCAAGAAGAAAAAAATAGAAGAGAAAGAGGGGAAGAAACTAGAGATTCTCGTGTAATTTCCGGTTTTAGATATATGTGTCGCTGTATCAGTACTCGATACGGCATACAAAGTTGATTTGATTTTCCTGATAGTCAGATTGAGCCGATTTCAGTTTTAAATATTATTTGACAATATTTTAGATTTTTCTGAATTTTCTGAATTTTTTTTTTGAATTATTTTGATAAAACCTCCGCAGTCGGTTTTAACCGATACCGATAGACAACTCTACAATTTTTAATTCACAAACAGAGTTGAGTTTTTAGAATCTATTTTCATATTATTCTTTAAGATTATATTTTCTACCTTAGAGCATTTTTGAGGATTTTTTGAATTAATCGAAAATTCGGCCAAATCGGTGTCGCCAGTATCAGTGAAACCTTCCAGAAATTTTAACTTGCAAATCAAGACTGAATTTTTAAAATCTGATTTCACATTGTTCTTTTGAGTAATATTGTTTTTTTTTCCTGAATTTTTGGGGACCGTTCGGAACTAGTCGAATTTTGGACCCAATTAAATAATATTAATTTAAAAATATTAAATCCATTTCTTTCTCCCCTTTCTCTGAATTTTTCTCCACTCCTCTTCACCAACCTATTCCCACCATCCTTTCTCTCTTTTCCTTTTTGTCTTCCTTTTCTTACTCACTCTCTCAAAACTCTCTCGTCCTTGCCTCTCGTTCTCTCTCTCCTTTATACACTCTCCAATCCTTCCTTTCTTCTTTGTACACTCTTTCCAATCTCTCTCTACATTCATCTCCCTCACTATCTCATTCTCTCTTATAGTCTCTCTCCCCCTACACACACAACCCTCCACCTCTCCTCGTTGGCGACCGGCGACCAGGGTTGCCGCCGACCTAGCTTGGAGGCCCTCACCCGACTTCCCCTTTCTCCCCTACTCTTCTCCTCTTATTCCATCACTCTACTGGACGACAACCATCTTATTCTTCTTCTTCTTTCTATTTTCTTCTCTCCTTTTCTCTCACCCTAACTCTCCCTCACTCTCTTCTCGTTGCCGGTCGGCTGGCCAGAGAGCCGCCACCGACCGGCAACCGCCACCACGGCGACGGAGCCGCCACTGGCCAACCAGGTCAGCCATACCCTTTCCCTCCCTGCTTCCCTCTCTATACTCTCTCGTTTTCTCTCCTCTCTAATGAAGCGAAACCCAACAAACCTGACCCGTTAATTCATTACCTAATAACCCATTTTAATTTTAGTTATTTGGGTTTGGGTATCGGATCTGAACCCGACCAGTTAACAATCCAGACCCGCTCCATAACTTATTGAAGATAAAATTTCAAAAAAGCCCTTGTTAATTAAAGTTTATTTCATTTAAAACCTATAAATTACATATTTAATCTATTTTTAATGATTTTAGTGCTTGGGCGATATCTTGAGCATCTGGACTCCGAATTGGACGATTCTAGAGCCATTGTGATCGTACGAAGATGAGCTACCTCTATATATTACCTATGTGAGTATTTTTCTTTATAAATTGTATTTTATTATGTTTCATTACATGAATTGGTTGTAAATCGTGATTATCGGTAAAATTGGAATTATTGATTTATAAATCATATAAATAGTAAATAAAAAAATTAAAATATATGTGATTAATTTCTTACACATTTAATAAAATAAATATTTAATTGTGATTATTGAGTTAATATAAAATACAGATGGATTAGTTATATATTAATAGTAAGTGATTCTTAAATTATTAAGTAAGCCATTGATCACTATTGGATTATAATAAATTAATAATTATTAAAAAGGTTGTGAAGAGTTTGAAAAGATAAACTTGTAGATAATAACTTTATTGATAAGATTAAAATTAATGAACAACTACTGATATCTTAATATTAGACGCCTGTTCATGTTACATATATCACCCTAACACTGTCACTATTATCAAACCACCAATGATTAGACATTGTACGAGTATGTGTTGTCATGATTGTGGACATTGTTACTACCTATACCCGTATCATCGTTATATGAATATTTTAGTATACTCGTATTTTATGTAAATACATGTTACACTGAACACTGTTATTTCATGTACATGTATCACTATTACACAAATACTATTACACAGGATACTATTATTTCTTATTCATGTTCACTAATACACAGATACACTATTTCACTATATACCGTGATTTCATATATTTGTATCATCGCTACATGGATACTCTGTACACAGTTATATCATGTTCATAAATCACTGTTACATAGATTCACCGGTATACATACGTGTTTCCGTATTCCTGTTGCATGGATCACTGTTAATATTACATAGATTATTGTTACATAGATATTCTTGTATTCTCCTTGCAAGACTATCTCCCGTTACTGATATTGATACTTGATCGGGTGAAAACCAGCACTTGAAAACATGCGTTTTATGAAATCAGTGTATACATGTGCGTGCTAATGTTCCCTCGATACTTCCGTTATAACATTGGCTCAATGGGCCGAATCCACAAAGACGGGAGGTGATAGAAGCATTAACGATTCTTATTTACGTCATATGTTAACAAGTTCTTCTTTATTAAAGAATGATAAAAGAAAAAAAGAAATCCAGAAGTGATAGGTGAGAAAGTTATGAAAATGACAATATGAAAACAAAAGAGAAGTAGTTATGCAATAAGCAAAAGAAAACAAAAAAATAGAAATGAAATAGAAAGTAGAGTGATTTAGAAAGAGGGTTAAAAAAAAACAGAAAAAGAGAAGATGAAACTTTGGCAAAGAAAATGAAAACTATGGTGAAGAAGATGAAAACAAGAATGAACTAAGAAGATAGTGAAAACAACGATAGGAAAGTGATAAAAAGATTTTGGAAATTATTTTTAAAACAAAGTAAAAGAAAGGAGAAAATGATGAAAGAAAACTCATGGCTACTAACTGCTAATTGCTCTACTAACCATGCTAACCTCTTAGTAATAGTTGTCTCACACGGATCCTTGGCAATCACTAATCCTTGGCTTTAAGAGACGATATAAAGCATGACTCATAAGATTGTTCTTCCACATTCAAACACATCCATTCCACACAATAAGTTGCAAGTTACTATTAAATTTTCAAAACCAATTAGAGTTGATCATGAAATAAATAAGACATTATAAGTTAGCTTGTTAGTGGTTAGATGTGAGAATGTTAGAATGTTAAAATCCATCATCATAAGCCATCAATGACTCTTGCAAGAGTAAGGCCTTGTAGAAGCTATTAGATTCATGTGGATTACCAAGTAAGTGGTCAGCTAGTTAGTGGTCAGTAGTTAGATTGTCATGAGAAGAAAAACTAGCTAAATATCATATAGAAGATGAAGAAGATTACAATGGAGAAGAAATGAGACATCTTTATATAGATTGTCACCATTTATTACATTAATCTCTCTATCTTTCTCTGAATCAACTCAGCCTTACTACGAGATCTAAAATCAAAATGAAAATATAAAATAAAAGAAGAAGAAAATCTTACTCTACAACTAGAAGAGAGAAAATCTAGCCTACATCCCCTTCCTCTCGTTTCTGGTCCATCCTTACAGTTTTATAGGCAAACGAAGCATCTGAAAGGCGAGACGAGCCTACGCGTCGAAGATCGACGAGTGGGCTCACCATAGGGTAGTGGAAACGCAGCTTTTCTTGTGTTTCCACTGTAATACTAGGGACTTAAGTCCCTGGTTTTGGTCCATGATTCCGTCTAGATGTGAGGAACTCCGAATAATGTCTAGTTTTGGTGAATTGGATCAGGTTTCTTCTGATTCGTCTCCAATTTCTGGATCCAATATTTTTTCTAGAAGCTCTCTAGTTTGGCCTCCAAGTAATGAGATTTAATTACCCAAAAATTAAGTTTAATTAAGCTTTTATTCTGACTTTGCTCTTGAACTCTTTATTATCTGCAAAATAGACCAAAACACGGGTAAGAAGCATCATTTTATTCATAAACTCATAGGAAAATATGATGTAATAATGCAAAATTATAGACTAATCACACCCCACATTTATATTTTTCTCGTCCCGAGCAAAACAAAGAAAAACTATACTAAAAAATGTTATTACACCACTTTCCCAGGTGACGCGATTGCACTGAGCGCGTGCAACAAGCCGTTAAACCGCTAGGCCACCCCTAGAGGAGGAGTTTTGTCTCCTGAGGGTTTTCAGCGGATTATACCCACAAAATTCATAAAGAAAGAAGACAAATGTTAGTGTTTTGAAAATGTATTTTGAAAGAGAGACAAATTTTTGAAATATTTTTGCAAAAATTTAAGCGATCTAAGATCATAAGTCCACCAAAAATTATTCTTCCTTAACTTAGTCTATATGCAAGATCTGTCATCAATTAAGGTAAGAATTCAAAAGTGGATTGAATATTTTATCCTTCATAAAACCTAAATAATATGCACTTTGTGATAGTGAAAATTTTGGGATTTTAGCTCTAATTGTCAAGCCATTTATTTATATATATATTTCTTTCTTTTTTCTTCCCTTATTTTTTTTAGGCTTTCTAATTTATCCAGATAGTGAGTCTTTAGCCGATGACTCCCAGACCAGATGGTCTTAGGGCACCAGATGAGAAAACATCTCTCGGGTTTAAGGACTCGAGTAAACAAAGTCACAAAACTTAGGGAAATTATTTATTTTTTTGACCACCGTTAGGCATGAGTAATCATGCTTCTTGAGGTATAGTTATCTAGCTTAATAAATGGTTTTCTTCTTCATATATACCATATATATATATATATATATATATATATATATATATATATATATATATATATATATATATATATATATATATATATATATATATATATATTTTCTTTATGGCATTTTAGGTCTTTATTTCCATCCCAAAAAATGTGCAAGTGTGAAGTGCATACTATCTAAGGCAAAAAATTCAGGATTAAATTATCATTTTAATCTATCCTACTTAGCCTATAATTTAAAAAATATCCATTAATTTGACTAGATTTAATATGTCATAATTTAAGGCTTCTTTAGTTTCTAAGATCATCTTAATTTTCTTAAAAAATAGATCAAAATTTTGTCTCTTGTTTCAAAAAAATTTTAAAAAAGGGAAAATTCCTATACAAAAGAAAAAATTCTAAGAATATCCTAAAAGAAGTGAAAAAGAAAGAAAAATCTAAAAACTCTACGTTAGTAGATCCTCCCCCACACTTATCTCATGCATATTCCTCAATACATCGTGAATGTATGTAAGCATGAAATAAATAGAGAGTGAAGAAAAAAAATCACCTTAAGGTGTGTTGGAACTTGATTCTGGTGATACATTTGTGAAGCCATTTCATTGGAGTTCTATCTCACAAGTTTATACAGCGTCCTACATGCTCAAGACTTCCCAAGGATAATGGTTATGGATGTGTATTGTAATATTTATTAGAATGTTAAAAGTCTTGGAACACACACACATCATAAGCCTATTAGTCGACTTATACATCCTATAGTCACTTGACATTTTATGTAGTCGACTAACCTCTGTCTTGAAAAGTTATCAACTCTCTGTTTCTTGACAGTTAACATTGTTAGTCGACTTATCAACTTTATTAGTCGACTAATACCTATTGTAGTCGACTAATATATTCTGCTGGTCGACTAATTTCAGTTTTCAGAAACATGTCCCTTGTATCAGCCGTACCCTAGTCGACTTGCTCCCTTTATAAGTCGACTACTATAGGCAAAAATTAATACCTTAGTCGACTAACCCCCCAACCTCAAGTCGACTGATGGCAGTTTCTGACTGTTGGACAGTTTCTGATTTCTAGTGTTTTATCCAACATTTTAAAATTCAATTCAAGTTAATAACTTCCCTAACTGACTATAGATTTCACCTATAAATAGGGATGTTGTCCTAAGCTAATACACCAATTCATATCAATAGTTTTCTGCCCAAAAACTCTGTTCAAAATCTGTTTTGCAGAAAACTGTTTCTACTTTCAATTCTTCACTCAAATTCCAATCCTTTAGTGAAGATTTCTGAGAGTCCACCTATGAGAGTCCTTGTTCACGATCACATACAGATTCAAGGCTTATAGGATTGATTATACTTACTCAAAGAGAAAGATTGTACAAGAGCATTTTCGGGTTGAAGAGAAGTTATACAAGGTGTTGTTGTCTTCTTGATTTGTAAGAAGAGTTGTATACATTTAGCAAAGAGGATTTGTCAAATGGTATACAAAGTGTTGATTTTGGGTGTACAAATCAAAGGTTAAAAGAAAATCTCAAGCGGGTGGCTTTGGGGCCTGGATGTAGGTCAAAAGGACTGAACCAAGATAAACTACTTGTATTTGTGTTTGATTTACTTTCTATGATTTATTTCCTTTTGTGCAAATTTATATTTAACGCTAATCATCCTTGTTTGAGTATTGTCTTGACATAATTTTTAGATCCTACAATTGGTATCAGAGCCCGGCCCGGCATACTCTATCAAAGCCCTGCATACCCAATCAACACCCTACAAGGATGACAACGGAGTTTCCTTCATCACAATTCAAAGAAGGACATTCTACACAACGTCCACCACTTTTCGATGGATCGAATTACAACTACTGAAAGTGTAGAATGAAGATCTAATTGCAATTACTCAACTATGAACTTTAGAATATAGTAGAAGCACTGTACATCAAGTCAACAACCAACTATACTGCTTGAACTGATGATCAAAAGAAAAATGCGAATCTTGATGCCAAAGCGATTAATGCATTATTCTGTGCCTTAACCAAAGAAGAATTCAATCGTGTGTCAACAACCACATCTGCAAATCAAATATGGCACATACTACAAGTAACACATGAAGGTACAAATAAGGTTAAAGAATCTAAAATTTCTGTTCTTGTTCACAGGTTCGAACTCTTCAAAATGATGGAGAACGAAACAATTTCAGAAATGATAACAAGGTTCACCGACATAACAGATTCCTTAGCATCTCTTGGAAAGGAATATACCCAAGTCGAAAAAGTTCCCTAGATCCTTCGTGCACTCACATCAGATTAGGAGAAGAAGATAACTGCAATTGAAGAAGCAAATGATCTCTCCACTATGTCATTAGAAAATCTTATTGGTAATTTAATGACATATGAAGTACAACTGGAAGACAGAAATAAGGATGAACAACAACCTTTCTCAAAGAAGAAAGAACTTGCCTTCCATGCATCCTCAGATACGGATAATTCAAATGACGATGATGAGGAGATGACAATGCTCTCAAGAAAATTCGGAAAGTTCTTAAAGTAAGATAAGTTTAAATGTTTTAATTGTAATAAAACAGGTCATATGAAGAAGGATTACCTATTGCTCAAAAATAAAGGAAAATTCAAGAGTAAAAAGTTCAAAAAAAAGAAAGATTATCAAGCATCATGGGAGAATAGTGATTTCTCTTCTTCTGACGAAGAAGAAGCCACTGAACATGCCAACATTTGTTTCATGGCTCAATAAGAAGATGAGGTACAATATATTAAACTCTTAGATGCATTTCATGAATTATACAATGATCTTAAGAATAAAAAGATAAAATAAAGTTTTGTCAAAGGAATGAAAAACTTATCAAAGAAAATTCATGTTATGTTTCTCAAATTTCTTCTATAAATTCTTAAAAAGATGATTTTGAAAAAGTTTTATCATTATTGAAAAAGGATAATGAGACTTTTATAAAAGAAAATATAATGCTTAAAAAAGAAACTATGTCTTCAAATGAAAGAATTTCTGTTTTAGATAAAGACATATCACGTTTCAAAATGAAATATGAAGAGATTCTGAAAAATGTGACTAAATTTAGTCAAGGAAAAGAAAAAATGATTTGTTATCATATCAAAAGATATCACATAATCATTATAGTCTTGGATTCTTAAATCAGAGTAGAAAATCTACACATTTTAGTAAAAAGAATCATAATCTATATAATTCTTTTGTGAAAAGAAATACTGATATTATTTCAAAAAGACTTAAGAACAAGTTCATATGGATCCTAAAAACTTAAGCATTTTTGATAAAAATACTTATATTGCATCATACATACATTTTTTATGTAATTCATGCAATTATATGTATACTAACAGATGGAAATCAAATTCAAATTGGGTTTGGATTCCTAAAGGTTAATGCTTTGATCTTATAATAATTGGTACCATCTAATATTTATCTCTCAGGTACCGTATAAAAAGTTTGATAAGAAAAATATTTCAAACATTTATCATATATATAGGTATTATGATATATTTGTTGCAGGGGGAGAATACATGTTTTTCTATATCTGTTATAACCTGTTCTATGTAGGGGGAGAACATATAACATATTCTCTGCAAGGGGAGTGTTCGTGCACACAAAGTGTCATCATCAAAAAGAGGGAGAATGTTAGAACTTGATTCTGATGATACATTTGTAAAGTTATTTCATTGGAGCTCTATCTCACTAGCTTAGACAGCGTCCTACATGCTCAAGACTGCCCAAGAATAATGGCTATGGATGTGTATTGTAATATTTATTAGAATATTAAAAGTCTTGGAACACACGCACACACATTATAGGCCTATTAGTCGACTTATACTCTTGATTACTCAACTTATGCATCCTATAGTCGACTTGACATTTTATATAGTCAACTAACCTCTGTCTTGAAAAGTTATCAACTCTCTGTTTCTTGACAGTTAACATTGTTAGTCAACTTATCAACTTTATTAATCGACTAATACGTGTTGTAGTCCATTAATATATTCTGATGGTCGACTAATTTCAGTTTCCAGAAACATGTAGCTTGTGTCAGCCATACCCTAGTCGACTTGCCCCCTTTATAAGTCGACTACAATAGGAAAAAAAATCAATACCCTAGTCGACTAACCTCTAACCTCAAGTCGACTAATGGCAGTTTCTGACTGTTGACAGTTTCTGATTTCTGGTATTTTATACATTTAAAAATTCAAATTCAAGTTAATAACTTCCCTAACTGACTATAGATTTCACCATAAATAGGGATGTTGTCCTAAGCTAATACACCAGTTCATATCAATAGTTTTCTGTCCATAAACTCTGTTCAAAATCTGTTTTTCAGAAAACTGTTTCTACTTTCAATTCTTCACTCAAATTCCAAGTGAAGATTTCTAAGAGTCCACCTATAAGAGTCCTTGTTCACGATCACATACAGATTCAAGGCTTATAGGACTGATTGTACTTACTCAAAGAGAAAGATTGTACAAGAGCGTTTTCGGGTTGAAGAGAAGTTGTACAAGGTGTTGTTGTCTTCTTGGTTTGTAAGAAGAGTTGTATACATTTGGCAAAGGGGATTTGTCAAGTGGTATACAAGGTGGTTATTTTGGGTGTATAAAATCAAAGGTTAAAGGAAAATCTCAAGCGGGTAGCTTGGGGACTGGATATAGGTCAAGAGGACCGAACCAGGATAAATCACTTATGTTTGCGTTTGATTTACTTTTTGTGATTTAATTTCCTTTTGTGCAAGTTTATATTTAACGCTAATCATCCTTGTTTGAGTGTTGTGTTGACATAATTTTTAGATCCTACAAGATGGTGGTTCCGGTGGTAGTCTGATTAGTCCACGAAATGCAGCCCAATTCAAATTGCGTGGAGTTCACAGGAACCCACCAGAGACCTCTCTAATATAACCCATTATTAAGATGTGTATATGAATGATTTTTATTAAGAATTTTATCCCATCTAATTTTCAAATTTTAAAAATAATTTCAGAGTCAATTTGATCAACACCCTTGTCCCAAAATGAAGTGTGAAAGGATAGAATGATTGAGTTGAACTCAGAAAGTATAAGAACTAATATCGACTCAGAGAAATGATGAAATCAAGTAAAATTTCTAGAGTCAAGATTGGTTCAGAAAGTGGGTCTAAATTAAGAAGTTAAAATTCTAATCCACATTCATTTTTCATAACAGAATGTGACTTTCTAAGATTGGTGATTAAAGTTCAAGCATGACAGGTATGAGAATTAAAACTGACTTTAAAATGTTGCTTATATCGGGTAGCAAAAAAGGAGTCAATATTGATTCAGGAATTTGAACTGGATCACAAATTTAAGAATCTGGGTCACATTCTTGGTTGAGTTCTATTTCATAAAAATGTGAACTTGCCAATTCGTCAATGGGACTTTCAAAAGTATGGTATTGGTCAAGTTCAATATGGTGATCATAAAAGATTGATGAAGCAATTTCACGATGAATCGGCACATGATCCAATACTGACTCGGGAAAAGGATTGAAATATGGTAAAAATACTGAAGTTATTATCGAATTAAGAAGTGAAATTGAATTACCAAGTTGAGATTTAGGATCACATTTATCTCAACTTTAATCTCATAAAAAGGATAACGTGCCAAAATGTCAATATGGTTCTTAAAATTTTGATGTTGTTCAAGTTCAAATGGGTGTGCTGAAATTGAATCTTGATTTTCAAAACAACATGATTCATAGTCTAGATCGATAGAGTTAGAGATATCTGGATTGGTCAAGGGTTGATAAGAATGAGTTTTCTTATTCTTATGAATGTTAACCAAGTGACTCAGTTGTGCTTCAAACCTATCGATAGACTGGGAAAAAGATTTTTGAAATTGTTGTGAGGTCTCATGTAAGATTTCTATACTCTTTTCTAACTTAGTTTTTCTTCAAATGGTTGTTCTAGAAACGGAGTGTAGGAATCTTGGTTTTGAAAAAATTGTGAAGATTATGAGTCCAACAAGTTTTGAGATTGTTGCTCGGACTCACACAAGAGTTCTATACTCGCGTCCAAGATTGATGGTTGGTCATTTTGAAGAGGTAGGACTGAGTATGAAGCTTCAAATTACTGTGAAATTGTGGAGGCCAACATTTTTTAAAATTGTCGCTCTGCCTCTTGCATGGTAGCTTCTATACCTTTTTCTAACTCAAATTTTTCTTCAATGGTTGGTTCTAGAAAAGGAGTATAGGAAGCAAAATCAGGGAATGAATATTGTGAAATTTATTTTAGAAATTTATTTTAGAAATTATGGTTATAAGATTGGGGGTATGAGTTGTATTGATTCGGATAAGTCCAACCCGACCTATCTAATTGGTTCATATTGTAAAAAGCCGGGTGAAAATTATTCAAATCAAATGGGGTCGGTGTGAAGTATGGATCCATATTAAGATTGAAAGAATTGTTATTGTTGGATTCTATTTCACAACCAATCATAAACAAAAAAGAAAAAGCAAACAAACAAATAAAAAGAAGAAAAAATCAAAACCAAGCCCATACTAGGGTTGACCTTGACCTGGACGACTCCTAACTGGGCGATTATGCGGGGAAGATTGTTGTATGAATCCGACCATAAGCTAATCGGCCAGATAGGGACAAAATACTGTGGGAGGTATCCGTTTGTAAGCAACGGGCCTTAATTATGCCAAACCACGGTATCTTTGAGGCGTAACCTCTTAATCCCTAACCTTAAACACCATTTTTTTCAAAAGTATGATTCAAACAAGCTCCATCCTCGGTCAATCTCTTAATGAGTCCGAGATGTTCCTATAAGCCAATATCTATCAATTTTTAGATTAGGGTTTGGATTGTGTGAGTGGGGAGGTGGTTTTTCGGCTAAGAAAGGGTGATGAACTCCCCACCTTATCTTATATTGGGTTTTCCCCTTAATTTCAACTCGTGCAAGTTTGTAATATAGACAAGAATATAACACAATGCGAGTAAATCACCTCCTATCTATATGCAATGTCATATGTACATCTCATTTCAGATCACAACAACATAAAAAAATACAGTATTGATTGAGTTAGAACCTGCATACAAAAAATGATAGTTTAAAAATTAAGATTGAAACATGCAAGGTACTCAATGCTACCGCAATAGCAAGTGGCTATGCGGTTTGTGATCCACAAGCAGGACTAGCGATGAAAGATTTTTGCAAGTTCTCTTTTAAATTACAAAGAATGGTTAAAGTTCTTCTTTTAGTTCTTGAAAAGAAAAAGAAAATAAGTTATGTTAAATTGTGAAAGTGGTAAATAAAAGGAGATGGTGATTTTGTACAAAGAAAATGAAAAATAGTAGAGATTTGGTGATGAAAGTGATCTAAACTAAAGATAAAAAGAAAAAAGAAAATCTAAAAGAAATACTTACCTTTTTCTGGTTGATGACTTACCTGAAAATCCTGGCATGTTTACCTTGATCTACAGGAGATCAGCGCATAACTCATAAGATTAACTCAGTCCCAATTCATATTACATCATTAAGGCTTCTTCAAGCAAGTATGAAATGATACAAACATAGGAAAGAATCCATTGTCATGAGCTATCGATGACATTCGATAAGGTAAGGCAATACAGATGCTATTTGACTCACTTAGACTATCATCAAAACTGAAAGTGGAAGAGTAGAAAGAAGAAGAAGAAAACGAAAATAAAGAACATAAAAAATTATCTTTTTATTGCTTGCAGAAACGATGGAAGGTAGGAGAAGATTACATCGGTGTCACTCTCAACATAAAGCGTCCAATTATCGTATTTTAATTTTTTAATTTATTGCAGTGTTCAGACAATCAAAGCAGGAAAATAACAGTACAAATCCACTAGCTATTTCAATTTACACATCCCAGCACAACAAGATACACAAATGCCACAAGGTTGCCGCAAAATCACGGCAAAAGTTGCGTTTGCGCGGCTTTTCTGTAGAAGCTAGGTCCCCGCTTTCAAGAACATGAAGCTACAATGCTAATGAGTGTTCTACAATATTAAGTTCCTGTAAAAATTGACCTGCACACTAAAACAGAGAAGAAAATGTTAACAAAAACGTGAAATCAAAACCATTCCGGTCCCCAAAAATGGCGCCATTTTTTTGATCGGGTGGACTAAACCAGCACTTGAAAACGTGTGTTTTATGAAGTCAGTATAAAAGTGTGCATGCTAATATTCCCTCGATACTTCCGTTATAGCATTGGCTTAACGGGTCGAATTCACAGAGACGGGAGACGATAGAAGAATTAACGGTCCTTATTCACGTCATATGTTAACAGTTCTTCTTTGTTAAAGAATGAGAAAAGAAAAAAAACAAATTCAGAAGTGATAGGTGAGAAGGCTATGAAAACGGCGATGTGAAAACAAAAGAAAATTAGTTGTAAAATTGGTAAAAGAAAATAGAAATGAAATAGAAAGTGAAGTGATTTAGAAAGTGGGTTTAAAAATAAAATAGAAAACGAGAAGATGAAAATTTGTTAAAGAAAATGAAAACTATGGTGAAGAAAATGATAACAAGGATGAACTAAGAAGATTGTGAAAACAACGATAGGAAAGTGATAAAAAGATTTGAAAATTATTTTTAAAATAAAGTAAAAAGAAAGGAGAAAATAATGAAAGAAATCTCATGGCTACTACTTACTAATTGCTCCACTAACTATGCTATGTTAGTGATAGTTGCCTCATATGGATTCTTAGCCA
The DNA here is from genome assembly GCA_038442645.1 of Agave tequilana. Taxonomy (NCBI): domain Eukaryota; kingdom Viridiplantae; phylum Streptophyta; class Magnoliopsida; order Asparagales; family Asparagaceae; genus Agave; species Agave tequilana. The sequence goes on from JAVJIF010018288.1 coordinate 57,569, forward strand.
TCAGTAATCCTTGGCTTCAAGAGACGATACAAAGCATGGTTCATAAGATTGTTCTTCCACATTTAAACACATCCATTCCATACAATAAGTTGCAAGTTACTATTAGATCATCAAAACCAATTAGAGGTGAGCATGAATTAAAGAAGACATTGTAAGTTAGCTTGTCAGTGGCTAGATGTTAGAATGTTAGAATATTAGAATCCATCAGCATTAGTCATCAATGACCTTTGCAAGAGCAAGGCCTTGTAGAGGCTATTAGATTCATGTGGATTATAAAGTAAGTGTTTAGTTGTTAGTGGTTAGTAGTTATTGCCATGAGAAGAAAAACTAGCTAAGCATTGATTGTTATTCATTTTTGCATATTTTACCACATCCATACCATGCATATTGTAAATAAAAATGTGATTTTTTAATCTTTTTCTCTCTATTTTTGCAGTCCATATTCTAATAGAGAAAAGGCCCAAAATCCCTTTAATTATCAAGAATTAAAGGAGAATAAATCAAAGCCCAAAAGAGAGCCCAAAGGTTGAGCCCAGGATCTGAGAAATTCACGCGCCAAGTCAGACTTCCAGAAGGTCCACGTGGCTAACAACCTGTAACAAACTCGCACCAGAAATCTCAGCCTCAACGGCCAAGATTTTGCTTCGTTTCCACGGCTTTTGCCGCATTTCCACGGCAGTTACAGGGCCGTTGAGCCCGAGATTTTCTCCACCTGCCTGATTCTGGAGCCTTCTTCTCTGAGCCTATAAATAAACCATCAGGGCCAGCGCAAAAAAGGAGAGGAGAGATTAGAGGATAGAGCTTGTATTTTGTAGGTTTTTTTCTCTAGGATTTTTGTTGCTCTAGTTCTTCTTCTTCCTCCTAGAAATTCTGCAAGAGAGAGATTGTGAGAGAGAGAGCTTGTGTAAATCAAGGTGTGACAACTTGTGAAGCAAGGTTTAATCCAATCTCCTTTCTCTACTTGAGCAATTTCTAGTACTTTACTTGCTTTATTTCATTCAAGCTTTACTTTCATTGCACTTTTATTCATGAATTGCTTTTCTTTTCTTGTAATGGCTAGTAGCTAAATTCTTCTAACATGACTAGCTAACAACTAATCTTGCTTAACTTCTAACTCTTGGGTGAATGCAAATTCTTCATCTTGCAATTGTTGAGTCTTCTTCATCCCCGATGGGTTACTTTCATGCTTGGCAATTTCTTGTTGTAATTCTCCATATGATTCATGTGTGCCTCATTTAGAGCCTTGTCTTTAGAACAAGTGCCTTGATGAAACATGGAGATGGATCACCAACCATATGCTATTTGTTGTACAACTTCTTTACTTCAATTAATGAATGTTGTATCTTCTTCCTTAGCATCCCTTGAGTGGCAACTCTTTTGATTCCACCATTGAAAGTCTATCTTGAAGGCCTATGACATCAATGAGGCTACAAGACAATTCCAAGAAGATCACCCGTCAATCAAGTGGGAAAGTAACTAGACCAACACGCAAGACAAACATATGCCGATGAATCAACATGAGGCAAGCATCACCCTAACGGAGATTAGTAAGTTAGCAAGTTAGTAATGTTAGCTAGTCATGGCTCTTCTCATCTAAAGTCTTCTACAAGTTTTCATTCTTTTAGTATTAATTCCAAAGCAAATCTTGTCTTCGATTCTTTTCATTTTATTTCCATACTTTTCATTTCATGTACAAACCAACCACCAATTCTTTCATTTCTTTTTCCATGTCTTTTGCATTCTTTTAAAACAAAGAAGAACTTTCGTTTTCTATCTTTACATTAAACCGTAAAGCTTCCATCGTGAGCTCTCCTTGTGGATTCGACCCGTATAGATTGAGCTACTACGGTGATTTGGAAAGGATACATCAATCATTTTAAATACATTGTGGAGTGATCAAGCACCTAAGGTTAACTCTAAACCTTCTTTCTTTTATTGAATATTTGTGCAATCTACCACACTATCCTTTTCCTAATCAAATTTTTGGCGCCGTTGCCGGGGAGAGCAACGGTTTTTGATTTCAAGTGAAGAACTAAACGAATTTTCTTCTCTGTTGCAGGTTACAGGTGAAGAAAACAGGAAAATTTGCATTGCAGTAACATATAAGTGGCTCTGGGATTCTGCTCTTGAAAGTAGAAACCAGTTGCCCTGTGAATTGCCACGATTCCACGGCCAAAGCCGCGGATCCGCGACAAGGAGGAATGAACTACTAACCAAATTTCTGCAGGGTTGCTTGCTCTGCAAAATACAGCTGCTGCAATACTTAAATTCTTGTATGCTTCACCTTATGCCTGCTAATAATCAACAGTAAAAAATTGGTTGCAAAGTTAAAAATTGATTAGACATTTGCATTTCTAGGCATGTGTCTTTTCAATTCTTTTATTTTACTGTTGAAGAGTGCTGGAGCAAGGTACGTGTGCATTGCATATTGAATAGGACTCACTCCTTGTTTGATTTTAATTGCTTTGAGTGAACCTTGTTTGCTTATAACTGTACACTTGCACCAAACTGATTTTAAGGGCATCACCCATAAATAAGATAAAGTGGGGGATTTCATCACCCTTTTCTTAGCCCGAAAATCATTTTCCAAGCACTCACAATCCCAAGCTTGTAATAAAATTTGATAGACGTTGGCCCTAGGGACATCCGGACTCACTTAGGAGATTATCCTAAGGGGAAAAAGTGTTGGAAATTGACTTTTGCAAAATCAGTGTCTAGGAAAGGGATTGAGGGCCGAAAGCCCGAAGGTTGGTGGTTACTTAATTAAGGAACGTCTTTGACGGAAAACCTCCCAACAACCTTACCCTGACCAGGCTGATTAGCTTGTGGTCAAAGTCTACACTAAACCTCCCGTGGACAGTCTAATCAGTTAGGAGTCGTCTAGGTCCAGGAATCCTAGATAGCTTGGATTGATTTTTCTTTTATTGTTTGTTATTTTTCTTTTTCGCTGGTGTGATCGGTGCACGTTGTTTGTGACTGTATATGCAAGAGTGGTTCCGTGATCCAAATTCTGCAAGACTTGTTAGAATTTCTACACTTGCACTTACACAACCACTTGGCACAATGGAAAACAACGTTTCACTTCAAGATCGATTCTATCCGATTCGCACCTTGATTGGTATTCAATTCTGCATATTTTACCACATTATTCCCATGCATATTACAAATAAAAATATGATTTTTACTCATATTCTCTCTATTTTTGCAGGTCCACATCTGAAATAAGAAAAACCCCAAAATCTCTTTAATTAGCAATAATTAAAAGGGAATTAATTCAAAGCCCAAAAGAGAGCCCAAGTTTAAATCCAGAATCAGGAGAGATCCACGCGCCAACTCAAACTTCCAGAAGGTCCACGTGGCTAACAACCTGTAACAAACATGTAACAGAAAGATCAGCTTGAACGGCCCAGATTATGCCGCAATTTCTGGGATTTTGCCGCAAATCTGCGGCAGTTATGAGGTTGTTGAAGCCCGGATTTCTCTCCAACAACTTGGGCTCTAGATCCTTCTCTCTGAGGCTATAAATACAGGACCAGGGCTTGCGAAGGGGGTGTGGAAGAGAGAGGAGAGATTAGAGGATAAAGTTTTGTAATTTTGTATTTTTTCTCTAGGATTTTAGTGCTTTAGATCTTCTTCTTCCTCCCTAGAAATTCTGCAAAAGAGAGTTGTAAGAGAGAGAAAGCTTGTGTATACCAAGGAGTGACAACTTGTGAAGTAAGGATTCATCCATTCTCTTCTCTCTACTTGAGCATTTTCTAGTATTACTTGCTTTCTTTAATTCTAGCTTTACTTTACTTGCAATTTTATTCATGCTTTGCTTTTCTTTTCTTGTAATGGCTAGTAGCTAATTCTTTCTTACATGACTAGCTAAACCACTAACCTTGCTAACTACTAACTCATGGGTGATTGCTATCTTTAATCTTGCAAGTTGTATGGTCTTCTCTTCTCAGATGGGTTACTTTCATTGCTTGGCAAGTTCTTGTTGTAATTCCATATGATTCATGTGTGCCTCATTTAGAGCCTTGTCTTTAGAACAAGTGCCTTGATGGAACATGGAGATGGATCACCAAATATATGCTATTTGTTGTACAACTTCTTTACTTCCATTAATGAATGTTGTATCTTCTTCCTTAGCATCCCTTGAGTGTAGCTCTTTTGATTCCATTATTGAAAGTCTAATTGTAGGCCAATGACATCTATGAGGCTACAAGACAAGTCCAAGAGTGATCACCCGTCATTCAAGTGGGAAAGTAATTAGACCAACACGCAAGACAAATCTTTGCCGATGAATCAACATGAGGCACGCATTCACCATCACGGAGTTTAGTAAGTTTTTAGCAAGGTAGTAAGGTTAGCTAGTCATGGTTTTTTTCCATCTTCAAATCTTCTATAAAGTTTTCATTCTTTTAGTTTTATTTCCAAGCAAATCTCCTTTTGATTTCTTTTCATTTTCCATCATGAACAAATCCACCAATTCTTTTACTTCTTTTTCCAATTCATTTTTATTCTTTTAAAGACAAAGAAGAATCTTCGTTTTCTTTTCTTCACTACCAACCGTAACGCTTCCATCGCAAGCTCTCCCTGAGAATCGACTCGGTATAGCCCATGCTATAACGGAGATAGGAAAGGGTACATTAATCATTTGGAATACATTTGTGGAGTGATCAAAGCACTTGAGGTTGAATCTAAACCTTATCTCCTTTTATTGAATATATTTTGTGTGCAAATTATACTCCACAATACAATACCTTTCTCGTCTAATCAAATTGGCGCCGTTGCCGGGGAGAGCAACGGTTTTGGTTTAAAGTGAAGAACTAAACGAATCTTCTTCTCTGTTGCAGGTTACAGGTTGAAGAAACAGGAAACTTTGCATTGCAGTGACATATAAGTGGACCTGGGCCTCTGCTCTAGAAAGCAGAGACCATGATCCCTCAGCTTTGCCGCAGAATCTCGGCCCTGGCCGCAGATTTGTGGCAATCCTGAGTTGACTACTGACCAAATTTCTGCAGGGCTTCTGGTTCTGCAAAATACATCTGCTTTAGTACTTAATTTCCTGTATGCTTTGCCCTATTCCTGCTAATAATCAACAGTAAAAAATTTGTTGCAAAGTTAAAAAAATTGTTTAGACATTTGCATCTCTAGGCACGTGTCTTTCAATTCCTTTACTTTTACTGTTGAAGAGTGCTGGAGGCAAGGTACGTACGCATTGCATATTGACTAGGACTCACTCTTTGTTTGATTAAATACGCTTTGAGTGAACCTTGTTTGTTTATATCGTACACTTGCACAAAATCGATTCTAAGGGCATCACCCATAAATAAGATAAGGTGGGGATTTCATCACCCTTCTCTTAGCCCAAAAATCACTATCCCAGCACTCACTAACCCAAGCCTAACTTAATAAAAAGTAGACGTTGGCCCTAGGGACATCTCGGACTCATTTAGGAGATTATCCTAAGGGGGAAAAGTGTTGGAAATTGAGTTTTGTAAAATCAGTGTTTAGGAAAGGGATTGAGGGCCGAAAGCCCAAAGGTTGCTGGTTACTTAATTAAGGAACGTCTCTGACGGAAAATCTCCCACCAACCTTGCCCTTCCCTGGCTGATTAGCTTATAGTCAAAGTCTACACTAAACCTCCCGTGGACGGTCTAATCAGTTAGGAGTCGTCTAGGTCATAGGTCTACCCTAACTTAGGTTAGAATTTTTTTCTATTTTGCTTGTTTGTTTCTTTTTGTTTGTATTTCATTGTGTGATATGGCTTATAATAACAATTTTTTCAACTTCAATAATAATCCATATTACACACCGACTTCATTTTCGGATATTACCAACCCGGCATACCATAACTTTGACCAACCTAGTGTGCCGGATTGGTCTTATCCGAATAAATATGACCCATACCCCCCATCTAATAACTATAATTTTCATAATAATTTCAACTCTTCACCGAGTCAGCGGGGATTCACTTACCCCGAGTATAATTTTCAACCACCTTGTCCTTCTTCTCCACCCAGTCCACAATATTTTCAAGATACATACTCAATTCCACCAATCCAAAATAAAGCACCATCAATTTTGGAAATGAGTATGCGTGAGTCCAAACACAAATCCCAAAATCTGATGGACTCACAATTTCACTATCACTTCCAAGACAACACTTCATCTTTTCATCAAAACAATGAATTCATCAATTATGGAAAGATGCTTGAAGCCATGACTCATGCTCAAAATGCTAGAAATCGTGACATAGATATGATGGTTGAATCTCTACGTTCTCACCGTTTGACCAGATCTGGTGTCACTGGCCACTCTGTTAAAGCCGATGAGTCATGTAGTTTTGAAAATCATAATTCAATTTCAGCACAACCACCTGAACTTTCCAAACTTCAAAACCCATTGACATTTTGGCAAGTTTTCCTTTTCCTGAAATTGAACTTGAACATGAATATGATCCTGAACTTCCACTTGATGATTCGATTCTACTTTCTGATCCAATAATGACTCCCGTATCTTTATCTGATTTCACTCCATTTCCAAAGTCAGTATTGGATCCAGTGCCAGTTCACTGTGAAATTGAATCACCAAATTTTTATGATGATCATATTGAACTTGACCAATTTCATACTTTTGAAAGTCCCATTGATAAATTGGCAAGTTCACATTTTTGTGGAATTGAACTATATGAGGAATGTGATCTTGAACCCCAACTTAGTGATTCAATTCTCTTTCCTGATTCAATAATGACTCCGGTAACTTTACCTGACTTCAATCTTTTCCCGGAGTCGACATTGGATCCTGTCCCAATTCATAATGAAGTTGAATCACCCATCTTTGAGGATCATATTGAACTTGACCAATTATACACTTCTGAAGATACTATTGACAAATTGGCAAGTTCTCCATTCTTTGGTATTGAACTACATGAGAAATGTGACCTAGATTCTCACAATCTCTTTACTTCTGAAACTGATTGTACAATTCAGACGGAAGATGTTGACCTTAGTTTTGAAGAATTATATGGCGATGAGCTAGAATTCCTTAATATTGGAAGTAAAGAGATAACACCCATAATAGGTCACATTCCATTGTTGGACAATACATGTGGACTGGAGTTTCAACTTCTTGACTTGGACCCAATTCTTGAACTCATTTCGATTCCTGAACCTTTACTCGACTTAAGTCACCTTCCTGAGTCGGTATTAGTTCCTGTCCTTCCTGAGTCCAAGTCAACCGTTCTATCATTTCATACACCATTCTGGGACAAGGTAGTTGACAAATTTGACTCCGAAATTAGTTATGGAAAATGGAAATTAGATGGGGTCAAATACTTAATAAAGATCCTTCATGGATTTATCTTTTTAGTGGGTTGTATTCATGATATTTCTGGTGGGTTCCTCCAAACCCAAAGTAAAGTTGATTGGGCCATGTTTCGTGGACCAATCAGGCCGCCACCGGAACCACCACCTTGAGGTGATTTTTCCTTCCCTCTCTATTTTGTTTCATGCATACATATATCACGATGCATTGAGGATAATGCATGAGATAAGTGTGGGGGAGGGTTTACTAACATAGAGTTTTTAGATTTTCTTTCTTTTACACTTCTTTTCTTTTACACTTCTTTTATGATCTTCCCTTTTGTATAGGAATTTTCTCTTTCTTTAAAAACTTTTTGAAATAAGAGACAAAATTTTGATCTATTTTTTTAGAAAATTAAGATGATATTAGAAATTAAGAAAGCCTTAATTATGACATCTTAAACCTAGTTGAAATAATAGATCTTGTTTGAAATTATAGGCTAAGTAAGAAAAATTGAGGAGATATTTTTATCTTGAATTTCTTGCCTTAGATCGTATGCACTTCACACTTACACGTTTTTGGGATGGAAACAAAGACCAAAAAGGCCATAAAAAAAGAAAAAGAAATATATATATATATATATATATATATATATATATATATATATATATATATATATATATATATATAAATAAAACATCACTTATTAAGCTGGATAATTGTGCCTCAAGAAGCATGATTATTCACGCCTAACGGTGGTAAAGGAAATAAATAATCCCCTTCAGTTTTGTGGCCTTTTTCACTCGAGTCCTTAAACCCGAGGGATGTTTTCTCATCTGGTGCCCTAAGACCGACTGGTTTGGGAGTCATCGGTTATAGGCTCGTTACAAGGGTGAACTAGAAAACCTAAACTAAGGGAAGAAAAAAGAAAAAAAGAAAATAAATATATATAAATAATGGCTTTATGGTTAGAGTTGAAATTCCAGAAATCTTCACTATCACAATGTGCATACTATCAAGGTTTTATGAAAGATAAAATATTCAATCTAATTTTGAATTCTTACCTTAATTGAAGACAAGATCCTGCATGGAGACTAAGTTTAAGGGAGAATGATTATAGGTGGACTTATGACCTTAGATCACTTATATTTTTGCAAAAATAGATCGAAAACATGTCTCTCTTTCAAAATGCGTTTTCAAAACACTAACATTTGTCTTCTTTCTTTATGGATTTTGTGGGTGCAATCCGCTGAAAACTCTCAGGAGACAACACTCCTCCTCTAGGGTAACCTAGAGGTTTAACGGCTTGTTGCACGCGCTCAGTGCAATCGCGTCACCTGCGAAAGTGGTGTAATAAATTGATAGTATAGCTTTTCTTTTCTTTGTTTTGCTCGGGACGAGCAAAAGAATAAGTGTGGGGGTGTGATTAGTATTCAATTCTGCATATTTTACCACATTATTCCCATGCATATTACAAATAAAAATATGATTTTTACTCATATTCTCTCTATTTTGCAGGTCCACATCTGAAATAAGAAAAAGCCCAAAATTTAATTAGCAATAATTAAAAGGGAATTAATTTAAAGCCCAAAAGAGAGCCCAAGTTTAAATCCAGAATCAGGAGAGATCCACGCGCCAACTCAAACTTCCAGAAGGTCCACGTGGCTAACAACCTGTAACAAACATGTAACAGAAAGATCAGCTTGAACGGCCCAGATTATGCCGCAATTTCTGGGATTTTGCCGCAAATCTGCGGCAGTTATGAGGTTGTTGAAGCCCGGATTTCTCTCCAACAACCTGGGCTCTAGATCCTTCTCTCTGAAGCTATAAATACAGGACCAGGGCTTGCGAAGGGGGTGTGGAAGAGAGAGGAGAGATTAGAGGATAAAGTTTTGTAATTTTGTATATTTTTCTCTAGGATTTTAGTGCTTTAGATCTTCTTCCTCCCTAGAAATTCTGCAAAAGAGAGTTGTAAGAGTGAGAAAGCTTGTGTACACCAAGGAGTGACAACTTGTGAAGCAAGGATTCATCCATTCTCTTCTCTCTACTTGAGCATTTTCTAGTATTACTTGCTTTCTTTAATTCTAGCTTTACTTTACTTGCAATTTTATTCATGCTTTGCTTTTCTTTTCTTATAATGGCTAGTAGCTAATTCTTTCTTACATGACTAGCTAAACCACTAACCTTGCTAACTACTAACTCATGGGTGATTGCTATCTTTAATCTTGCAAGTTGTATGGTCTTCTCTTCTCAGATGGGTTACTTTCATTGCTTGGCAAGTTCTTGTTGTAATTCCATATGATTCATGTGTGCCTCATTTAGAGCCTTGTCTTTAGAACAAGTGCCTTGATGGAACATGGAGATGGATCACCAAACATATGCTATTTGTTGTACAACTTCTTTACTTCCATTAATGAATGTTGTATCTTCTTTCTTAGCATCCCTTGAGTGTAGCTCTTTTGATTCCATTATTGAAAGTCTAATTGTAGGCCAATGACATCTATGAGGCTACAAGACAAGTCCAAGAGTGATCACCCGTCATTCAAGTGGGAAAGTAATTAGACCAACACGCAAGACAAATCTTTACCGATGAATCAACATGAGGCACGCATTCACCATCACGGAGTTTAGTAAGTTTTTAGCAAGGTAGTAAGGTTAGCTAGTCATGATTTTTTTCCATCTTCAAATCTTCTACAAAGTTTTCATTCTTTTAGTTTTATTTCCAAGCAAATCTCCTTTTGATTTCTTTTCATTTTCCATCATGAACAAATCCACCAATTCTTTTACTTCTTTTTCCAATTCATTTTTATTCTTTTAAAGACAAAGAAGAATCTTCGTTTTCTTTTCTTCACTACCAACCGTAACGCTTCCATCGCAAGCTCTCCCTGAGAATCGACTCGGTATAGCCCATGCTATAACGGAGATACGAAAGGGTACATTAATCATTTGGAATACATTTGTGGAGTGATCAAAGCACTTGAGGTTGAATCTAAACCTTATCTCCTTTTATTGAATATATTTTGTGTGCAAATTATACTCCACAATACAACACCTTTCTCGTCTAATCAAATTGGCGCCGTTGCCTGGGAGAGCAACGGTTTTTGGTTTAAAGTGAAGAACTAAACGAATCTTCTTCTCTGTTGCAGGTTGCAGGTTGAAGAAACAGGAAACTTTGCATTGCAGTGACATATAAGTGGACCTAGGCCTCTGCTCTAGAAAGCAGAGACCAGGATCCCTCAGCTTTGCCGCAGAATCTCGGCCCTGGCCGCAGATTTGCGGCAATCCTGAGTTGACTACTGACCAAATTTCTGCAGGGCTTCTGGTTCTGCAAAATACATCTGCTGTAGTACTTAATTTCCTGTATGCTTTGCCCTATTCCTGCTAATAATCAACAGTAAAAAATTTGTTGCAAAGTTAAAAAAATTGTTTAGACATTTGCATCTCTAGGCACGTGTCTTTCAATTCCTTTACTTTTACTGTTGAAGAGTGCTGGAGGCAAGGTACGTACGCATTGCATATTGACTAGGACTCACTCTTTGTTTGATTTAAATACGCTTTGAGTGAACCTTGTTTGTTTATATCGTACACTTGCACAAAATCAATTCTAAGGGCATCACCCATAAATAAGATAAGGTGGGGATTTCATCACCCTTCCCTTAGCCCAAAAACCACTATCCCAGCATTCACTAACCCAAGCCTAACTTAATAAAAAGTAGACGTTGGCCCTAGGGACATCTCGGACTCATTTAGGAGATTATCCTAAGGGGGAAAAGTGTTGGAAATTGACTTTTGTAAAATCAGTGTCTAGGAAAGGGATTGAGGGCCGAAAGCCCGAAGGTTGCTGGTTACTTAATTAAGGAACGTCTCTGACGGAAAACCTCCCACCAACCTTGCCCTTCCCTGACTGATTAGCTTATAGTCAAAGTCTACACTAAACCTCCCGTGGACGGTCTAATCAGTTAGGAGTCGTCTAGGTCATAGGTCTACCCTAACTTAGGTTAGAATTTTTTTCTATTTTGTTTGTTTGTTTCTTTTTGTTTGTATTTCATTGTGTGATATGGCTTATAATAACAATTTTTTCAACTTCAATAATAATCCATATTACACACCGACTTCATTTTCGGATATTACCAACCCGGCATACCATAACTTTGACCAACCTAGTGTGCCGGATTGGTCTTATCCGAATCAATATGACCCATACCCCCATCTAATAACTATAATTTTCATAATAATTTCAACTCTTCACCGAGTCAGCGGGGATTCACTTACCCCGAGTATAATTTCCAACCACCTTGTCCTTCTTCTCCACCCAGTCCACAATATTTTAAGATACATACTCAATTCCACCAATCCAAAATAAAGCACCATCAATTTTGGAAATGAGTATGCGTGAGTCCAAACACAAATCCCAAAATCTGATGGACTCACAATTTCACTATCACTTCCAAGACAACACTTCATCTTTTCATCAAAACAATGAATTCATCAATTATGGAAAGATGCTTGAAGCCATGACTCATGCTCAAAATGCTAGAAATCGTGACATAGATATGATGGTTGAATCTCTACGTTCTCACCGTTTGACCAGATCTGGTGTCACTGGCCACTCTGTTAAAGCCGATGAGTCATGTAGTTTTGAAAATCATAATTCAATTTCAGCACAACCACCTGAACTTGTCCAAACTTCAAAACCCATTGACATTTTGGCAAGTTTTCCTTTCCTGAAATTGAACTTGAACATGAATATGATCCTGAACTTCCACTTGATGATTCGATTCTACTTCCTGATCCAATAATGACTCCCGTATCTTTATCTGATTTCACTCCATTTCCAAAGTCAGTATTGGATCCAGTGCCAGTTCACTGTGAAATTGAATCACCAAATTTTTATGATGATCATATTGAACTTGACCAATTTCATACTTTTGAAAGTCCCATTGATAAATTGGCAAGTTCACATTTTTGTGGAATTGAACTATATGAGGAATGTGATCTTGAACCCCAACTTAGTGATTCAATTCTCTTTCCTGATTCAATAATGACTCCGGTAACTTTACCTGACTTCAATCTTTTCCCGGAGTCGACATTGGATCCTGTCCCAATTCATAATGAAGTTGAATCACCCATCTTTGAGGATCATATTGAACTTGACCAATTATACACTTCTGAAGATACTATTGACAAATTGGCAAGTTCTCCATTCTTTGGTATTGAACTACATGAGAAATGTGACCTAGATTCTCACAATCTCTTTACTTCTGAAACTGATTGTACAATTCAGACGGAAGATGTTGACCTTAGTTTTGAAGAATTGTATGGCGATGGGCTAGAATTCCTTAATATTGGAAGTAAAGAGATAACACCCATATTAGGTCACATTCCATTGTTGGACAATACATGTGGACTGGAGTTTCAACTTCTTGACTTGGACCCAATTCCTGAACTCATTTCGACTCCTGAACCTTTACTCGACTTAAGTCACCTTCCTGAGTCGGTATTAGTTCCTGTCCTTCCTGAGTCCAAGTCAACCGTTCTATCATTTCATACACCATTCTGGGACAAGGTAGTTGACAAATTTGACTCCGAAATTAGTTATGAAAAATGAAAATTAGATGGGGTCAAATACTTAATAAAGATCCTTCATGGATTTATCTTTTTAGTGGGTTGTATTCATGATATTTCTGGTGGGTTCCTCCAAACCCAAAGTAAAGTTGATTGGGCCATGTTTCGTGGACCAATCAGGCCGCCACCGGAACCACCACCTTGAGGTGATTTTTCCTTCCCTCTCTATTTTGTTTCATGCATACATATATCACGATGCATTGAGGACAATGCATGAGATAAGTGTGGGGGAGAGTTTACTAACATAGAGTTTTTAGATTTTCTTTCTTTTACACTTCTTTTCTTTTACACTTCTTTTATGATCTTCCCTTTTGTATAGGAATTTTCTCTTTCTTTAAAAACTTTTTGAAATAAGAGACAAAATTTTGATCTATTTTTTTAGAAAATTAAGATGATATTAGAAATTAAGAAAGCCTTAATTATGACATCTTAAACCTAGTTGAAATAATAGATCTTGTTTGAAATTATAGGCTAAGTAAGAAAAATTGAGGAGATATTTTTATCTTGAATTTCTTGCCTTAGATCGTATGCACTTCACACTTACACGTTTTTGGGATGGAAACAAAGACCAAAAAGGCCATAAAAAAAAGAAAAAGAAAAAAAATATATATATATAATATATATAAATAAAAAATCACTTATTAAGCTGGATAATTGTGCCTCAAGAAGCATGATTATTCACGCCTAACGGTGGTAAAGGAAATAAATAATCCCCTTTAGTTTTGTGGCCTTTTTCACTCGAGTCCTTAAACCCGAGGGATGTTTTCTCATCTGGTGCCCTAAGACCGACTGGTTTGGGAGTCATCGGTTATAGGCTCGTTACAAGGGTGAACTAGAAAACCTAAACTAAGGGAAGAAAAAAGAGAAAAAGAAAATAAATATATATAAATAAATGGCTTTATGGTTAGAGTTGAAATTTCAGAAATCTTCACTATCACAATGTGCATACTATCTAGGTTTTATGAAAGATAAAATATTCAATCCAATTTTGAATTCTTACCTTAATTGAAGACAAGATCCTGCATGGAGACTAAGTTTAAGAGAGAATGATTATAGGTGGACTTATGACCTTAGATCACTTATATTTTTACAAAAATAGATCGAAAACATGTCTCTCTTTCAAAATGCGTTTTCAAAACACTAACATTTGTCTTCTTTCTTTATGGATTTTGTGGGTGCAATCCGCTGAAAACCCTCAGGAGACAACACTCCTCCTCTAGGGTAACCTAGAGGTTTAACGGCTTGTTGCACGCGCTCAGTGCAATCGCGTCACCTGCGAAAGTGGTGTAATAAATTGATAGTATAGCTTTTCTTTTCTTTGTTTTGCTCGGGACGAGCAAAAGAATAAGTGTGGGGGTGTGATTGGTATTCAATTCTGCATATTTTACCACATTATTCCCATGCATATTACAAATAAAAATATGATTTTTACTCATATTCTCTCTATTTTTGTAGGTCCACATCTGAAATAAGAAAAAGCCCAAAATCTCTTTAATTAGCAATAATTAAAAGGGAATTAATTTAAAGCCCAAAAGAGAGCCCAAGTTTAAATCCAGAATCAGGAGAGATCCACGCGCCAACTCAAACTTCCAGAAGGTCCACGTGGCTAACAACCTGTAACAAACATGTAACAGAAAGATCAGCTTGAACGGCCCAGATTATGCCGCAATTTCTGGGATTTTGCCGCAAATCTGCGGCAGTTATGAGGTTGTTGAAGCCCGGATTTCTCTCCAACAACCTGGGCTCTAGATCCTTCTCTCTGAGGCTATAAATACAGGACCAGGGCTTGCGAAGGGGGTGTGGAAGAGAGAGGAGAGATTAGAGGATAAAGTTTTGTAATTTTGTATATTTTTCTCTAGGATTTTAGTGCTTTAGATCTTCTTCTTCCTCCCTAGAAATTCTGCAAAAGAGAGTTGTAAGAGAGAGAAAGCTTGTGTACACCAAGGAGTGACAACTTGTGAAGTAAGGATTCATCCATTCTCTTCTCTCTACTTGAGCATTTTCTAGTATTACTTGCTTTCTTTAATTCTAGCTTTACTTTACTTGCAATTTTATTCATGCTTTGCTTTTCTTTTCTTGTAATGGCTAGTAGCTAATTCTTTCTTACATGACTAGCTAAACCACTAACCTTGCTAACTACTAACTCATGGGTGATTGCTATCTTTAATCTTGCAAGTTGTATGGTCTTCTCTTCTCAGATGGGTTACTTTCATTGCTTGGCAAGTTCTTGTTGTAATTCCATATGATTCATGTGTGCCTCATTTAGAGCCTTGTCTTTAGAACAAGTGCCTTGATGGAACATGGAGATGGATCACCAAACATATGCTATTTGTTGTACAACTTCTTTACTTCCATTAATGAATGTTGTATCTTCTTCCTTAGCATCCCTTGAGTGTAGCTCTTTTGATTCCATTGTTGAAAGTCTAATTGTAGGCCAATGACATCTATGAGGCTACAAGACAAGTCCAAGAGTGATCACCCGTCATTCAAGTGGGAAAGTAATTAGACCAACACGCAAGACAAATCTTTGCCGATGAATCAACATGAGGCACGCATTCACCATCACGGAGTTTAGTAAGTTTTTAGTAAGGTAGTAAGGTTAGCTAGTCATGGTTTTTTTCCATCTTCAAATCTTCTACAAAGTTTTCATTCTTTTAGTTTTATTTCCAAGCAAATCTCCTTTTGATTTCTTTTCATTTTCCATCATGAACAAATCCACCAATTCTTTTACTTCTTTTTCCAATTCATTTTTATTCTTTTAAAGACAAAGAAGAATCTTCGTTTTCTTTTCTTCACTACCAACCATAACGCTTCCATCGCAAGCTCTCCCTGAGAATCGACTCGGTATAGCCTATGCTATAACGGAGATAGGAAAGGGTACATTAATCATTTGGAATACATTTGTGGAGTGATCAAAGCACTTGAGGTTGAATCTAAACCTTATCTCCTTTTATTGAATATATTTTGTGTGCAAATTATACTCCACAATACAACACCTTTCCCGTCTAATCACACCTCCCTGCCATCGTGCATTCTTCTTCCTGAACCAAATGGAAATCACTTCGAGCTGAAACCGCAATTCATTAATACACTTCCCCGATTTCATGGTCTAGAGTCTGAGGACGCGTACTTCTTCATTCGAGAGTTTGAAGAAGTATGTTTAATGATGAGAATTTCCCAGTTGACCGAGGATGCTGTTAGGTTACGGTCATACCGTTTGCACTTAAGGACATTGCTAAGAAATGGCTTTACAATCTTCCCGTCAGTTCAATATCTTCATGGGATGATTTTGTAAAAGTCTTTCTTAAGAATTCTATCCCATCCACAAAACAGCCCTCATGCGAAAAATATCATGCAATTCAAGCAGGAATCACACGAACCGTTCTGGAAGTATTTTGAGCGTTTCAAAGATCTTCTAGCCTTATGTCCTCATCACGGCATAGAGAAATGGCGTCAGTGCCAAATTATCTATGACGGACTTGACTATCAAACGAAAACACTCCTTGAATCCATGTGCCAAGGAAAATTTTTGAAGAAAGATGAGAACCAGGGGTGGGATCTCTTTGAAGCCTTAGCTGAGAAAACGATTCAGTGGGAGTCATGCCCTGATAAACTCACTTCCACCACTTCCAGAACTGGTATGCACTCCATAGAATCCTCTATAGCTGCGGAAGCCAAGATCACACAATTGATGAAGAGGATAGAACTGCTTGAGTCAAGGAAAAATTCTGTGGTCAATCAGGTCAACCCATCACCTCTGATCAAACCAGGTTGCACTTACTGTCATGATCTCAACCATATTTTTGAGGAGTGTCCTTTGTATCAGCCCCAATCATATCAGGAGAGCACGAATGCAGCTTTTACCAGACCTCCTCACAATTCATACTCCAACACATACAATTCGGGATGGCGAAACCATCCAAATTTTTTGTGGAGTCAGTCTGGTCCTGAGCATCATAGGCCACCAATTCCACATCCATATAATGCTCAGTCTCACCCATCCAGTTTCAATCGTAATGCACCGAATTTTCATCCATCTCAAAGTCCACCACAGTCACAACCTTATCAAAGTCTACCACACTATCGTCTCTACATCTCTTCCCTAGGGTCAAATTCATTTTCAAGGTTCCATATCCCTAGGCTTGTAAATTCACTTTTAACCTAGGGCTAAAGTTGAAAATCTCATTCTACTTCCCTCCTATAAATATTCTCTTCACCTACCTCTCCTCCCTTAAACGCAAATTAACCCTCAGATCTTAACTCCTCTCCTCAAGGCCGCCTTCAGTTTTTTTTCCTCTTCCACAGAAACCCTTTGTCTGCCGCATTCCCGCGACATTTGTCGCGCATCTGCGGCTTTCCTGCCACATCTGGAGCGCTGAAAATTTCTGGCCGGTCGATTCCTTTCTCTGGTGGCCGATCCAGCACAACATCTTCCAGAATCTGTCACCTGTGCCTCTGAACACCCGACTTTGGATTTCCCCCCACGAACTCCGGGGGTGGTTTGATCTTTCATCTCTTGATCCATTGCTTTAATTTACACTATTACACATGGCCCCAAATCTGTTTGTGGAAAAAGATTTTTCAAAGATTCTGAATGATCATAGGGGGTATGGACACATATTTGTTGATCGATTACATGCATGGAATTGGTATTCTCTGGTATATGATAACAGTGAAAATGATGCATATTACTGTCCTGATTTAGTCACTACATTTTATAATGCACTCGATCATGCATCTGTTAGTTATGAGACGTACCAATTTGTAGTCCATATGCCGTTAGGGGACATCTTTATCACAATTCCTCTCCTTGAGAAAATTACTAATGTCCCAAGTCACCCCCATCATAGCGACCCACTGCCACTGATAGACTACATTACAATCATGGGAGCTCGCTGCACAGAGCAGGACCGTGGGCTCAAAGCCAACACCACCTTTAGAAATGTGCACTGTGTTGGACGCTGGATCCAACGCAACATTTTAGGGCTTGAATATACCACATCCTTTAACAGACCAGTGTTGCAAATAATTCATGATTTGATGACTCGACAACACATGGTCTGTTTAAATAAGGCCCTCTTCCACGCAATCCTTGCCAATTCCTCCCGTACTCGGGGTGCCAAATATTCCCATCCCATCCTGATTACACGTCTGTGTAGGACTTTCCTACCGGACGATGTCTTTGATTCTTTTGACCGAGTGTTTGTTACTGCCGAGAGACCCACCAGTTCATATAACAGTTGTTTGCACGAGGTTTGGACACCTAGTGTCCAACCCGAAGATATACCGGTGGAGTCCTCTTCGGAGGAAAGCTTAGAGGAAGAAGATGAGCCGCAATTTTGGAGGCAGGACCCCCCATCTGATTCACGTGCCTTCATGTCCACCATCTGGCGGGGCATGAAGAAGATCTTTCGGGGGCAGGTTCGTCTTAGGAAGAAGGTAGAGGAGCAATCCTCTAGGTTGGATAGTATCGAGGGTGCGCTGAGACGATCACAGTCGGCTGGACCTAGCACCACTGCTGGTCCAAAGCGACGGAGGGAGTAGCTTCATACCTTTACATATTTCATGCATCATTTCATCTTGCATACATTGGGGACAATGCATGAGATAGGTATGGGGGGGTGGTAGATGCTAACCTAGGATTTTTTCATTTACTTTTTAGGCTTTTTATTTTTATTTTTAAGATTTTCACTTTCTTTTTAGGTTTTTATTTTCTTTTAGATTTTACCTTTCTTTGTAGATTTTCTATTTTCTTGTTAGATTTTACTTTTTTTTAGAAAAAAATAAAAAAGAAAAAAGGAAATTCTTGATCCATGTTTAAAGAATCAAACTTAACTTTAGGGATTAAGGAAGCTCTAAACTAAGATTTCTAATTATAAGTCGAAAAGAGGAGTTTTGTTAGATTTTTAGGTTAAGTAATAAAGGATTAGAAAAATTACTAGATTTTAATTCTTTCTTTAGGATATATACATTAAACATATTGAAGGATTAATCATAGACTTTGTGACTTTATTTACATATATATATATAATAAAAAATATATATATAAAAAATATGTATATAAATAAATAATAAATACTTAGCCACTAATTAAGCTGGTTAGTCGTGCCTCAAGAAGCATTGCCAATCACGCCTAAAGGTGGTTAAGTCCTTAAATTCCTTCGTGGCCTTTTTTACTCGAGTCCTCTAACCCTAGGGATGTTTTCTCATCTGGTGCCCTAAGACCGTCTGGTTTGGGAGTCATCGGTAAGAGGCTCGTTACAAGGGTAAATTAGAAAGCCTAAGGATGCTAAGGAAATATAAATAAATAAATATTGTATATATAAAAAAATGTTATATATATTAGTAAATAAATAAACTTAGTCTAAGAAAGATCCTTCATATTTATAGATGTATATATCCTAGGATTGATGCAAAATCCGGTTTTTGATCTTTTCCCTAAAAACTTAACCTAAGATGAAAACAAAACTCCAAATAGACGCTTATAAAAGGAATGACAAGTTTAGGGTAACCTGAAACCTATAACTTAAGTGAGAATCTTTAAAACATGGATCAAAATTTTCACTAACCCTTTTATTTTATTTTTTTGGATTTTGTGGGTGCAATCCGCTGAAAACCCTCAGGAGACAACACTCCTCCTCTAGGGTAACCTAGAGGTTTAACGGCTTGTTGCACGTGTTCAGTGCAATCGTGTCACCTACGAAAGTGGTGTAATAATCTAGTTAGGATTTTCTTTTTCTTTCTTTTTTGCTCGAGGACGAGCAAAAGCTAGGTATGGGGGTGTGATTGTTATTCATTTTTGCATATTTTACCACATCCATACCATGCATATTGTAAATAAAAATGTGATTTTTTAATATTTTTCTCTCTATTTTTGCAGGTCCATATTCTAATAGAGAAAAGGCCCAAAATCCCTTTAATTATCAAGAATTAAAGGAGAATAAATCAAAGCCCAAAAGAGAGCCCAAAGGTTGAGCTCAGGATCTGGAGAAATCCACGCGCCAAGTCAGACTTCCAGAAGGTCCACGTGGCTAACAACATGTAACAAACTCGCACCAGAAATCTCAGCCTCAACGGCCAAGATTTTGCCGCGTTTCCACGGCTTTTGCCGCATTTTCACGGCAGTTACAGGGCCGTTGAGCCCGAGATTTTCTCCACCTGCCTGATTCTGGAGCCTTCTTCTCTGAGCCTATAAATAGACCATCAGGGCCAGCGCAAAAAAGGAGAGGAGAGATTAGAGGATAGAGCTTGTATTTTGTAAGTTTTTTCTCTAGGATTTTTGTTGCTCTAGTTCTTCTTCTTCCTCCTAGAAATTCTTTAAGAGAGAGATTGTGAGAGAGAGAGCTTGTATAAATCAAGGTGTGACAACTTGTGAAGCAAGGTTTAATCCAATCTCCTTTCTCTACTTGAGCAATTTCTAGTACTTTACTTACTTTATTTCATTCAAGCTTTACTTTCATTGCACTTTTATTCATGAATTGCTTTTCTTTTCTTGTAATGGCTAGTAGCTAAATTCTTCTAACATGACTAGCTAACAACTAATCTTGCTTAACTTCTAACTCTTGGGTGAATGCAAATTCTTCATCTTGCAATTGTTGAGTCTTCTTCATCCCCGATGGGTTACTTTCATGCTTGGCAATTTCTTGTTGTAATTCTCCATAAGATTCATGTGTGCCTCATTTAGAGCCTTGTCTTTAGAACAAGTGCCTTGATGGAACATGGAGATGGATCACCAACCATATGCTATTTGTTGTACAACTTCTTTACTTCAATTAATGAATGTTGTATCTTCTTCCTTAGCATTCCTTGAGTGGCAACTCTTTTGATTCCACCATTGAAAGTCTATCTTGAAGGCCTATGACATCAATGAGGCTACAAGACAATTCCAAGAAGATCACCCGTCAATCAAGTGGGAAAGTAACTAGACCAACACGCAAGACAAACATATGCCGATGAATCAACATGAGGCAAGCATCACCCTAACGGAGATTAGTAAGTTAGCAAGTTAGTAATGTTAGCTAGTCATGGCTCTTCTCATCTAAAAGTCATCTACAAGTTTTCATTCTTTTAGTATTAATTCCAAAGCAAATCTTGTCTTCGATTCTTTTCATTTTATTTCCATACTTTTCATTTCATGTACAAACCAACCACCAATTCTTTCATTTCTTTTTCCATGTCTTTTGCATTCTTTTAAAACAAAGAAGAACTTTCGTTTTCTATCTTTACATTAAACCGTAAAGCTTCCATCGTGAGCTCTCCTTGTGGATTCGACCCGTATAGCTTGTGCTACTACGGTGATTTGGAAAGGATACATCAATCATTTTAAATACATTGTGGAGTGATTAAGCACCTAAGGTTGACTCTAAACCTTCTTTCTTTTATTGAATATTTGTGCAATCTACCACACTATCCTTTTCCTAATCAAGCATCATGTAGAAGATGAAAAAGATTACAATAGAGAAGAAAGGAGATATCTTTACATAGAATGCAAGTGGTAAAATGCTAAAAGCCCCAAAGGGCTAACTTCACTTGGGAGCTTAAAAGGCACTTATGTCTTGAGAATTCAAGAAAAATTTCACCAAAAGTCCTCAATTAAAGCTTCTCTTTGAAGGGCAACTTCACAAAAAGCCCTAAAGGCTACCTTCGCATTCTGTAACTTGACAGAATGCAGAAAAGCTTAAGGGCTAGCTTCGTCCAGAAGCTTACATGGAAATTTCTCAAATTTCAATGCCATCAAGCAGCATTAAGGGAAAACCAAGTCCCTAAGAATGGATAGGACTGAAGCAAAGGGAGTTGGATTCCCTAAGATCACCACTCTCGGGTCGATCTCAACCAATTTAATGGCGAGATTAGCCAAAATTAGCTTGAATGAAGAGATTAAAAATATCTAAGGGTGAAAACCCTATCGATCATGGACCGTTTAATAGTCGAGGGCAAAACCTCCGTCACCGTGGAGGTGGCAACTTCGTTTCCTAAGCGCCACCGACACTGCTTGCCTGCCATGGGTCATGGTTCAACCTGAAGAAGACGAGGGACAGAGAGAGGAAGAGACTTTTCTCTCTAAGAGTTCTTTGCAAAAAAAAAAAACTCTCTAAAAATCCAAAGAAAATGACCCTTCAAGTGTTCAGCTGATGGGCTTTTATAGGCAGCCTTGTGCCTCGTTTTCACTGCCTTAAAAGAGGGCCAGCTTTAATTCTAAAGAAGTTGGAATGACTTCGCATAAAGCCTTGCTTTAGCCTCGTTGTGGGCTCATCATGTAACTTTGCATGGAAGTTGTAGGGGCTACGCAGCTCTGCTGTGAAGCTTACCTTCACGTTCTGTCACTTGACAGAATGCGAAAAAGCATAAGGGCTTGCTTCGCTTAGAAGCGCAAAAGACAGTTTGCCTTGAAAGAATGCAAAGGAGCTAGCCCCGCTCCGAAGCCCAAGTGCCAGCAAAAAAATGCAGAAAGCCCCTAAGGGCTGGCTTCACTCCAAAGCTTAAAGAAGAAACCATGTAGTTCCTGATTTTGATCTTCAAAATTAAAGGGAAATAAATTTCCTTAAAATTAAAAAAGATCAAAATTGAGGAAGATCAACTCCCTGAGATCATTAAAGTATGATAAAATCTCTAAAAAATCTTTCGTGGTTAAGCCAAAAAGGGTTGCAAAAAGAGATGAAAATTCTGTAAAAGGGGCGAACCCCTACCAGCGATAGGGCGTTCGATAGGCGGAGGTGGCGGCGCTACCGCTGCACAGGTAGCGGCCTCCTTTCCTGGGCGTTTGCTTTGGTGACATTAGAGAAGGTGAAATGTTCTCAAAAATCTCGAAGTGAAAAGGGTTAGATCAAATCCCTGTAGCTCAGCGAAGCTTGAAGAAGAAGATGACTTCTTATGTAGCCCTTGAGCTTTTATAGGCGACGAAAAACCTAGCTTCGTCTCCTCAAAAGGAGTGAAGCTATCATTCCAAAATTAAATTTGAAACGACAGTTAGAGGTTCGAGAACATAAATCAGCGAAGTTAATCGGTTTCGCTCAGAGTGAAACTCAATTTCGCATCAAGACTCGTTTTAGCTCCGCTACGAGCTCACCATTAAACTTCGCTGACAGTTCAGCTCCAATGTGGGCTCATCATAGAACTTCACCAAAAGTTTTCTCCTAGCTCCACTGTGAGCTTACCCAGTAGCTCCGCTGAGAGCTCATTCTTAACTTTACTTGAAGCTTCATTGCAGCTCTGCTGAAGAGCTCATCTTCTAGGTCCGCTGAGGGCTCATTCCTTAGAGAAATTGGTTACCTAATTCATTGCACGATTACACCCAATGGGCTAACTTGATCTAAGAAATTTGGATCTCAGGCTTCAAATTCAAAGTATTTTGAAGTCTGTGTCAATCCATTGCAGACTCATGAAAACTTTGAAGGGGGTTTTGTTAATACCCCGAAAAGACAAACTCCCAGGCAGCACTTCAACTAATCCGAACGATGTCTAACTTGTCGACACTTCTAAGAGACAAGTCACAGACAGGCTGAAGACCTGTCCATCCCTGATGGACAAGATGGTTATTTGGACTTCACTGATCCACTGAAGTAGACGGTGAACCAATTGCTGTTCTCTAAAGAAAACTTAGAAAGCTAAACATCCAGCTTCGCTACAAGATATGTGTTCTAGCTTTGCCTGAGGCTCTTTAAAGCTCAGTTGAGAGCTATCCTCTAGCTCCACTGAAGAGCTCATTATTGAGCTTAGCTGCAAGCTTTGCAGATAGCACAGTACCTCTGCTTGAACTTAGCTTCGCTCTTTCTTTAGCTCCTCTGTGAGCTAGCTCTGTCGCGAGCTTATATGGTTATTTTTGACCATTTAAATCTCAGCACGAGATTGATGTGATTTTTATCACATATTTGGTAGTTATTTATCTTGATCCAATTACTCCTCAATCAGTTGGAGAGGATCAAAGCAAATCTCCTGATTAGTGGAGAGAATCAAGGGAGTGTTGCAACAAATCCTAAGCCAGCTGGCTAAGTGACTCAGCGCAGGGATCTCTAACTTCGCTTCAGTTGCAGTTAGCTTCACCGCGAAGCTATACTAGCCCAGGAGGAAGCTAGATTAGATTAACCAAATCAATCTACTGATATTTTAGAAGGGGTGGTTACATCCCATAATACCTATAAATAGCCAATTGCTAGGCAGGCTAAGGGGTTTTTTTTTTTTCTGATCAGGCTATTGACTGGAGATTCTCAAAAGGAGATTGGACTTCCCCTATCCCTAGCTTCCGAGCTTTTTAAGAGAACTTACTTCTCTTTTTCAGGTGTTAATACCCTAAAGATCTTCCTCTCTCAAAAGATTTTCAGAACGAGGCGAGAAGGAAACCTTAAGTAGAAGACT
Organism: Agave tequilana; assembly: GCA_038442645.1. Lineage (NCBI taxonomy): Eukaryota > Viridiplantae > Streptophyta > Magnoliopsida > Asparagales > Asparagaceae > Agave > Agave tequilana. The sequence goes on from JAVJIF010018288.1 coordinate 81,839, forward strand.
TGGAGACTCAATCACTCGCATCGTCAACAGAATAAAGTGGTTGCGCGCTGACCAGACTTTCACCAGCGTACTTCCCCAAAAACTCTGAGAGAAGAGAGCTCTTGTATTTTTTTAATTTTTAAATCAATTACTTGTTTTTCTCTTCAACTTTTGTAAAGTTTTCCCCTTTTCAAAATCTGTGGAAAACACCACCAAAGAAAGTTGTCCTCATATGATCAAATAAATCCATCTAAAGTAACTTAGAAGTAGTTAACATGTTATTGTGGTGAAATGAGCTTTTGACTTTCTTATTTCTCGTGCAGTCTTCAAAGTCAAGTCTTTTAGGATTCTAATTAAGCTTTGATAGCCCTCTTACCAAAGACTTCTTGTTGAGCTTCCCAATTAATTTCAAGTTTTCATGTCCGAATCTCTTATGCCAAAGTCATGCTTCTTGATCTAGAGCATTTAAACACTCAACATTTTGATTAATGAGATTTCATATAATGTGGACAAGTTGACTTTAGGTAAACAGATTAAGCCTATGTATAAAATCGACTTTAAAATGTGGTCATTTTCATATAAAACTAATTTTATTTCTATTTTTCATATAAAATTATCCAATTTTTATTTACTATGTCTACATTTCATATAAAATTACCTTTTAGTTTAGTATATTTATTATTCTCAAATTAATGAGAACACTTATTTGCAACATTGTTGCGATAAAAGAATTAAGAAAATTAAATATATAGAAAAAAAGTAGCCTGAGATATAAAACAATAGCCTAATATGTTTAAAAGAAAAAACTAAATAAAATTTTATTGTTTTTATTTCGTTAATTAAATATTATAAAAGAAAAATATAAACACTTTCTGATAAAATAAGCATATTAAAGATCTAACACCAGTAATATCAGCATTAAATGTTATAAAAATCTGAAATCTCATAAATGCCACATTATTAAATGTTTTAGTTAAAGAAAATCTTATTAACACATCTACAGGTGGACAAATTCAATTCTCCAGGTGGATAGTTTCTGAACTTGTATCTTTTTTTGTAGCATGGACAAATTCGAACCTCCAGGTGGATAGTTTTTGAGCTTGTACATTTTTCTACATCAAGTGGACAAATTCAATATCAAAGGCGGACAATTTCTAAGGTTGCACCTTTTTGTGCATTTGAGGCACATTTACATGTTTCAGCACACTTTTTTTTACGCGTCATGTTCCAACTCATCATAACTATACGAAGGGCATTCTGGACATTTTAACCCAACCTACTACCTATATGATACAAAATATAGAGGCACAGAAGTGAATGAACAAAAATTTGTATTTGAAGGGTTTTTGGCACTAAAAAAAATAGCAAGGTTGTTTTGGAACGGAATCTTTTCTCAGGAGGGTAAAGACAATTTCTGAGCTTGTACATTTTTTTTGCATCAAGTGGACAAATTCAATATCACATGTGGACAATTTCTAAGGTTGCACCTTTTTGTGCATTTGAGGCGCATTCACATGTTTCAGCACATTTTTTCTACGTCTCACATGTTCCAGTTCATCATAACTGCACGAAGGGCATTCTGGATATTTTACCCCAACCTACTACCCATATGATACAAAATTCAGAGGCACGCAAGTGATTGAACAAAAATTGGTATTTGAGGGGGTTTTGGCACCAAAAAAATAGCAAGGAATTTTTGTAACGGGATCTTTTCTCGGGGGGTAAAGACGATTTTCCGTAAACTTGATGGGCCTTCATAGTATCATTCATTATCTATGGATGGACTTCAGTTCCTGAAAACCATACAAACAACATAGATTTCGGAGAATGCCGTTTAGGCTTCACATTGGATTTTACTCCACTTCAGTAATAATCTACATTTTGGTGCCATTGTTGCAAGTAACACAAGGCTTGTTAAAGAGTAAGATAGGCCTTAAAATAAGCCCTGGTTCTAACTTTCTATTTTCTATTTAATTAAGGCTCATCTTATTCCTTAATCAGGCACTCATGTTTAAATATTTAATTAAGGAATAAGATGAGCCTTAATTAAATATAAGATGGTAACCAGGGGCGGCCCACATACAGAGACCCACATACAGCTCAAAGTGGGCAGACGTCCACATTGGATTTGTGACTTTTTGTATATAATCTCTTCTTTTTAAATTATTTTTATTAATATAGTATTGCTTTGATCTCTAGCTCAAGTGGTAACTTATAAATTTAAGTTATTAGATATCACAATTTTAAATCTTTGACGGGTGCAATATTATTTTTTTTACTTTGTTTCGCTCTTTTTTTTTTCATTTACGCTCACACTAAAATTCTTATTATATTTACACTCACACTGAAAAAATATCCTGCGTCTGCCATGGACTTGGACTCAAAACCTTAGGCCAGTAAGTTTTAATCCCCAGCATTATATTTGGAATGAGGAGTGGGAAGTAAATAAACGAAACATACTTTATGACCATTTGTGGCCAGGCTTTACTTGAGGCCTTAAGCCCAAAACGGACTTTGATAGTTGGCCTCCAAGTGGGCTGGGCCTTATGATAGACCTAGGAATAAAATCGAGCCTCTCTCTCTCTCTCTCTCTCTCGTCTCATTTTCATCCATGGGTTTCAACCCATATACTGTGGATATAACAATCTCAAAGTATTTAAACAAAAGGGAATTCAAATGCTTAAAGTTGTCTTTTATCAAGTCAAGCAATACAATCACAAACAATAAGGCAAATCACAAACGTGTGCTGATGATAAAGTAAGCTTCTCCTCCAATAAAACACTTAATAATTAATTAATTTAGTATTAATTTTTGTAACTTTCAAATATTGCATGCTGAGAACCCAACCCACAGTGATTAGTCCATCTGGGACCGTAGCGCAGGTTTTTCTATACACGCACCTCATACTTTGCTTCCTCCAAGCAGAAAGGGACCTCAGATGACATTTAACATTTTTTTATTTTACATATAAACTACAATTTCGCCATTGATTCTTGAACCTAAAGCTTTCACAGATGGTTTTCCTGCAAATTACAGGCTGCAAACTTACAAGTGAACCCAAACGCAATAAAATCGAAACACGAGTATTTTCTTCTAAAAAGGGAGAAAGACCCTAAAAGAAGATGGAGGTCAAAAGAAAGAAAAAAAGATGTCGAATTCCACAGAAACCTTTTAAAAAATAAAGAACTCTTATAAAAAAGACTTTATAATCCTAACAAGTCCACGCACTGTGTGCACAATGAACACCCAAAAATCGTTAGCAGTCTTTAATAGTTTTTGTGTTTCATGAACTCTAGAGTTTTAATAATTTGGCCAAAGAAAATTTATGTATATATTATTCACTGAGAGATTATATCAATATATATACAAGTGAAGAGTGAAATAAAGAAAGTATACATGTTTAGATACAATATATCACATGTCTAGATATAATGTATCACATGTCTGTTAACACTCCCCTCACGCTGAATCAAATATTGGAGAGTTTAGACAAAACCTGATGAAACTGATGGAGGTTTTTGAGAGCTCCTCGGACTCGACTGGGAAGGAGGTTTTGAGAGCTCCTCGAACTCTGATGAGAAGAAGATTTTTGATGAGAGCCTCGAACTCGACTAGAAATGAGGTTTTTGATGATCTCATTGAACTCGACTGGGAAGGAGGTTTTGAGAGCTCCTCAAACTCGACTGGAAAGGAGGTTTTTGATTTGCTTATCGAACTCGACTGAGAAAAAGGCTATTTAGAGCTCCTCAAACTCTACTGGGAAAGAAGTTTTGAGAGATCCTCAGAATCGATTGGGAAGGAGGTTTTTGAGAGGATGACAAGATCCGAGGCAGGCAGCGATAACAAGCTGAGATCTGAGAGGGCGAGATCTGAGAGGACGGCGAGATCTGAGGCATATGACGACGGCGAGGTCCGAAAGGTATCAGATGGTGAGATCCGAGAGGGCGATGACAAAGAATATGAGGAAAGCTCTGATATCGTATGAGGTGAAAGTGGCCCGGCACTAGGCCCACGCTATGTGAGCGCGGCCCATTACAGGCTCGAAAACACTGAGAAAATTTCAATCAGCAAAGAATATTTTTGAGAAGCTTTGATATCATAATAATTTGGAGAAAGAGAAAATTTTGTATATATTATTCACCAAGGGGTTACATCAATATATATACAAGTGGAGAGTGAAATAAGAAAAGCATGCATGCCTAGATACAATGTATCACATGTCTATATACATGTCTATATATAATGTATCACATGTTTGTTAACAAGTTTAATTTAAGAATCTCCTTACTCATTAGCGGATAAGAAGATTCGATTTCATGTCATTCTATGTGAGAAGAAAGTGTATGCCGCTTGAACTAAAGTCAGTTAGCAGAATTCAGAATACACATTAGTTTTGATTTTCGAGGATTGAAAAAAGATTTATGTTTTATGCACATAATTTGTGATAATTTGGAGAAGAAAATTTTTTTGTATATTATTCATAAATGGTTACATCAATATATATAGAAGTGAGAATGAAATAAAGAAAGTATACATATCTAGATACAATGTGTTACATGTCTATACACATGTCTAGATACAATGTATCACATGTCTGTTAACACCCCCCTCAACTCACGGTGGATCAAATACCGAAAGTTTGAAAATACGCTCGTCGATCATCTCTCGTCGATGGCGGGAATGATGAAGTCATTGCTCGTCGATCGTCTCTCGTCGACGATAGGAATGGTGACGTTGTTGCTGGAGAGGTCTCGGAGGAGGAAGACTCAGCGCTGGAGGGTGAGGGCCGAAGGCAACTGTGGAGGTAAGGGTCGAGGGTAGCGTTGGAATAAGATGACATTAAAGTCGACAATAGCAATAGATGAGAGATGACCCGATGTTAGGCACAACTATATAAGCATGACCCAGCGCAGGCTCGTTGATAGTGTAGAATGTTGATTAGTAGAGGAATGACTCTGATACATGATAATTTCGAGAAGATGAAATTTCAGTATTTTATTCATAAAAAGGTTACGTCAATATATATAAAAGTGGAGAATGAAATAAAAGGTATATATGTTTAGATACAATGTAATACATATCTATACACAGATCTAGATACAATATATCACATGTATAACATGTATATTAACAATAACTATTGATGAACGCAACAACTGATATGCACACGTTTGGAATGCCACCAACATCTGCTTTAAATATATTTGATAAATGCACTTCTTTTCCCTAGTTCGTCCTTCTCCACACCAAGCCAAGAGTAGTGAACAGATACAAAATAGAAAGCAGCCCCCAATCGAGATTCTAGCATATGAGCAACTTTGCTGCAAGATACATCAACATCCAGTTTACGTTCAAGATGCTGACATTTTCTAGCTCCATACATGCATATGGCCCCTAGTCGTTACATAACAAAACATACCCGTTTACGTAATCTTGATGTGACTGCATAGGACCAAGCTCCACTGTCCGATTGCGATCCAACGGCTGGTGTCGTTTTACGCCTTTTCATGGTTGCAAGCGGCTTTCATTTAGAAAAAGAAATGATATATCGATGAATAATGCTAATCAAACTCGAGATATGCAAACATTGATTGTAACTAGAAGAGAGTGCGTTCCTAATCTATAGACTCAGAGTTTGAATATCACTGCTTGTTCTCGAAGAGTTGCCATATATTTAAGGGGTTCAGTTCATGTGTGTGAGCCACACACATATACAATAAGAGGATCAATCTCATGTTTAAGATGTAGTGCATCAAATTGACCAGGGACGATCTTGGGTCAATTTTCTTAGAGCTCACTCGAAATGCAACTTGCTTTGAGAGGAGGAATTTAAGTAAATAAAACAATATGTGAAGCTTAGACTTGGTTCAAAGAATTCAAGGAGAACGGTTTGTTTGTTGGGCCCCAACACAGCTTAGTATTAACGCAATCATTGTCCAAGATTTTAGTTAAGCTTAGTCTTTAATTAGCCATTTTGTTGATTGACATAACGTTTCAAATTTTTAACTGTTCTTTTTCTTATATATTGGCTACAAATTTCATGATAGAATCTAACATAAAATTATTCTCAACTCTATCTATTTGCATATTGAGCGATTATGAGTAGCATGTTTATGAATATGTTCTGATCTTAATTTCAACGTATATGTTGACACTAACAAATATTATTAGTGTATGTGTTTAATTGAAAGGTAAAGTTTGCCAACAAGTCCGCCATTCAATTGGGCAAAAATTACCACTAATAATTTGCTAGAAAATCAAGCGGCAAAAAGCTAATATGTAATGCAGCATATTAAGTTAGAGAAATTCTACTCACACCTGTCTTTTTTACTGTCTACACTCACCCCGAATATGACTATTCACACTCACAAAAGTGCTTAACACACTAACTTTTGAGATTAAAATTTATTGGACTGTTTTAGTATTAACATGAAAAGATCAAAATAGAAATGATCTCTGGGGGGTGTGTTTAGCAATTTTGGATCTCCTCCCTGCTGCCATCACTG
>JAVJIF010018289.1:0-83491 GCA_038442645.1 Agave tequilana
TGGGTGTCCGAGTTTACCTCAAGAGAGTCATTCCCTTGGACCATGTAGCAATATTGGTCGGACTCATCCACCAAGAGTTCCTTCTCCACATGATTGGTCGATTGTAACTTGAGAGAGGTCAAAGTATTCCACACTGCAAAAGCGGAATCACAATGAAAAACTAGATAAATATTCTTTACTTAATGTGTTTCTAAGTGCCATTAGGGCTTGTGCAATGGCTACTATATGCTTTCCATTACCAAGATAAGATTTCTTGATAGCGGCAAGGAAACATGCAAGCCTAGGGATTTGAGGTACATGGACATCCTAACTTTCCAAACATCAATGTTTGAAGTATCATACATGGGAGTGGTCATGAAGTCTATGAGTGTGTCAAACAAATAAGTGTGTAAATGCAAATGTAGATTACTAAACCAAGATCTCACTCCTAGTGGGTTAACCTAATATCAGAGCGTAGGCTCTGATACCAATTGTAAGTACACCTAGAGGGGGTGAATAGGTGTATGGCTAATCTAATGACAAATAATGCAGAATTAAAAAACTAATTATAACACACTTAGTATAACCAAAGAGTGTAGTCGAATTTTCGTGAAGGGCTCTGACTATCTCCTCTGAATTGCTCTAAATAAGAGTTGAGGTGCTATGTAAAGCTCTCTTGGTTAACACAAGTGAGGCACACAAACAATACCAGCATATAAATATGATATGAACAATATGAAATAATGTAAGGCACATATAGAGAGAGAGAAAGGAGAGAGTTATAAATAGTGGATCAAACGCAAACATAAAGATATGTTTCGAGGTTCAAGCATCCAGCTCTACGTCCTGACCTTCACACAGAAGGATTTTTCACTATATCGTCCACACAGGACTTCCCACACAGGGAACCTCCACTGAGGATTTAGCAAATACAGTTAGGAGTAAGCAACTCCTCTCTCCAACAAATTCACCTCTACACAAGAGGCAAGGCACAACTACAATCACCTCTCACTAGAGAGATTATGAACTTAGCCAAACAACAATCAACCTCTCACTACAGGGATTAGGCTCAAAGCCAACACTCCAACCACAATCACCTCTACACTTAGAGGGATATCAAACACAACCTCTACAATCACCTCTACACAAGAGGGATACCAACAAATACAAGAAAGGTTACAACACTTGGTGGTCTCACCAACCACAAACCAAATCATTCTCACAAAAACAAGATCCTAATAGATAGGATAGATAGATAGTTCAAGTGTGAGAAAATAAAGAGTTTGAAAATCAAAACATAAAGAAAAATACTTGGGAAAAACCAATAGAATAAGATAGAAATGAAGATCTAAACCAATATCCCAAATACTCTATTTTTCTTTGAATTTTCAACCCTTGAAAACAATAAAGATTGATCTTTTAAACCCATAAACTCTTTTAAAACTTGTTGTTAAAACACTTAAGAAGATGATAATTTTTGCTCTTAAGATTATTATAGAAATTTGCTCAAGGTGGGTATTTATAACCCCACAAAGGAACTAGACGTTACAGGTCAAAACAGCAGCTGAGTCTGCTATCCGTCGACCGTCCGGTCGACCGACCAAGGATCATTTTTATGACCGTTATGCTACCGGTCGACCGCCCGGTCGACCGGGTCTGGATACAGAGAGCAGCAGCTCTCTGCCAATCGACCCCCCGTCGACTGTGGCCAGATCCAGAGAGCAGAGCTATCTGGCGGTCGACCGGCCCACCAGCCCAGGCTGCCGTGCACATTTGTGCACGTCGGTCGACTTGACCGGTCGACCAACTTCTGCCTCGGTCGACCGTCCGGTCGACCGGCAGAAGGCAGTAGATAGGTAGTCAAAGTGCATATTTATCATCATATTTATCATCATATTTTCCTACTTATTCTTTTATAAACACTGCTATGTAACGTTGTATTGTTTAATGTCGTGCAGACCTTGAGTAATTAAAGAATAAATAAATGAAGCCCATTAAAGCCAAAAGACAAAAAGTCCACAAGCTCATATGCATAATTAATTTTAGTAATTTAGAAGCTTCTATCTTATCTAACCTAATCGAAACTTAGATTTTAATTATTAATTTAAAATCTAGGGAGAGGAAGAGGAAGGATAGAATAGAATTCCTAATTGCTAAAGAGGAGAAGGAAAAGGATAAGATGGAACCTTATCCTAAAATAGAGATGGACTTCTACTTAAACCTGGTTGCTTGCACTACAAGATAAAGATAAAGGGAGAAATCTGAATTTGATTCGGATTTGGAGATAGCCTAATCTCCAGTTATCTAAAGGTCATCATATTTCAAAATTCAGAGCCCAAATATATGATCTGAGGATAGATTCCAAGATGGACGGACTAGTGGAGGCCACGCGAGAAAGCGCGTGGCATTTGGCTACGCTTTTGCCACAGAAACGCGGCAATTTTTTTCCGTTTCTCTGCGGCAATACAGAGGCGGTTGATGATGTGTCTTCGTGGAGAGTGTTGTATTGGGACTCTATATCTTAAATTTCTTATAAATACCCCTGTAGAACAATAGAGAATCGAAGCTCAAGTTTAGGGTTTCCTTTAGATCATCTTTTTTCTTCCGAATTTCTTATATTATTTCGTTTTTGTTATTTGGAGAAGAAGATTATTGAAGAAGAGAAGAGCTTTGTAATTGGCCGGTGACATTCAATAAAAAGATTCTTTATTCTTTTACTTTTCTTGTTTTGCAATTCAATTTATTTTTCTGCTTTAGCTTATTTGTTTTTCTTCTTTTAATTTTCATGCAACATTTCTTATTCATAATAAAAATTGAAAATAAAATAAAATATGAGTAACTAATTAAAACCTATAGTTTGCTAATCTCTGGATCAACCTAAGTTTAATTTAAAAGATGAACTGATTGACATCTATACTTGTTAGGAACCCTAGAATTAAAATTGGTGTTCTTGCTTGAAGATGAATTAATAATTGAGTTTAACTAATTTGAGTTGCACTTCTTAAATGGTTATTCATAGTTCATATCTAAATATCTTGATAGCATAATTTTAATTAGACTTTTCTTATGCTATGCTTTGAAATTAGGATGAACTATAGTTTGATTTTTATTAGTGCACATTAATTAGGGTTTACAACATTTGTTTCATCTTTCTTGATTCCCAATCAAAACCCTAGAGTAGATAATTCTTTATTCAATATGATGTTCACTCTTTTAGAATAATAAATTGTTGTGATAAATGATTAGTAGACTATAATTCTTTTTGCTTGATTAAAACTATTTCTTACAATAAAATCCCTTTTTTCCAAGCTAACTTTTAGAAAAAATCGTTCCGAAAGCTTCTATCGCATTCCTCCCTGTGGATTCGACCCGCATACCCTCGCTATCGCGAATATATTTGAAAGACAGAGACACGCATCCATCCAGATAACATCCTTCTAACTTAATAAACTATATCTCTGTTTTTTCTCAATCACCAGTACAAACAGTTATAGGGATTAAAATGTTGTCTTTTTACCTTCTAAAAAATCCCATAAAATACACATAAATTCCACAAAAATAAGCTCTTTTAAGATCTTTGAAATACAAATATGTGTGACTAAAATTCAACACATATCATAAACAATTGAACCATTTTTTGTGATCTTAAAATTTTGCCTTAAAACAAAATCCGTATTTTCTAAAACTTGAATTTTTGAAATGGAAAACCGTTTTCTCCAAAACTTATGTAATACAAAAATATGATATTGAAACAACTTTGAAGTATGTTGTATATGGATAGAATCTAATATATATAAAAGATATCTATCTATGTTTTTTGACATGAAATTCAAAATCGTTAAAACTGAAAACCAAAACCAATAAACTGAAAACTTTTGTGTGTATGTGAACTTGAGCATATCAACATTATCAAATCTTTAAAAAATCTAAATAATCTTAAACTAAACAAACCTAGGTCTTCATGTAGAACCCTTCTCCGAGTCAGCTCGATCAAAACACGATCCAACGAGCTTGACTCAAACCGAGTGCTACATGCGATCTTGACGCGCGAGCTCTTGAATCAACATGTATTAGCTCTAAAACTCCTTTGTTGAAACTAAATACCTACTATTATCTTGATTAAATATTTTGAAACTAAATATCACAAGATTATTAATAAACTATAACTACATGAGTTAATCATCATCAAAACTAGTGAAGGCCCTCTGGGCCAACATTTGTGTCATAGCCTGGGCTGTCTTCGAGATGGATCCTTGCATTAATTATTGGCGTCCTGGAGAGTCGCACAACTCCCGTTGAGTAGTGGATCTGGATAAGTGATGCCCATCAGATTTGAGCTCGAGGCGAGACCCGAGCTATCTTCTTAGGCCCATGTACCGAGGCCTTCTTCTTGGACCCATCAGGCTTGTATGTGAGCTGGGTTAGTTGGCAGAGAAGTGATGCCCAAAGAGATGGGACACGTGTCACAATCTTGATGAAGTTAAAATCTAATCACTACAGAAAAATGCCCCCGACCATTCCGATAAAAAATCACATGGTTAAAATAAGAAGTTGAGATCTAATTTGATAACTAATAATAGTTTATTAAATAAAACATGTAATTGTGCCTTTAATAAGAGGCTTTATCAGAGCTCTATTTGTGTCTTGAATACAATGTCTAACGTTTCATGTCAGATTAATGAATAAACTACTGGGTGTGTGTGTGTGTGCGCATCTTAAAGCATTATGAGCCTATATACTGTTGCCATACCAACCAATCTTGTTCTTTTTTCTTTTATCCTGAATTCAATAGTTGATTTAACGATTGGGTTCTATACTTTCACAGGGAATCTAGTCCATACAATATTGAGTTGCGACAAGCCCGGACATAGCCCCAAAAATATATTGTACCTAAGGTTTAGGCTTAAGCACAACTCAAAATATTGTTTATATTAGCATGTAATTCATGGTGCGGATTTCTCGGATCTCAAAACTGCACGATTTGCATGTTGGGATCTTTTCATAACCGCTCAAATTGTTATGCATTATTGTTAGGATTCGCATATGTCGAGATATTCGTCATTATCCATAACTGCCCTCACTATTTAGTGGAAGCGGGAAATCCCATCAGCGGAGCATCATGTTCTAAAAGTCTTTGAAAAACAGATACACTTTCTGTCACAATGTTCACAATAGCATCCAGGAAATGACGCCCGAATAGGTAACCCACCACTTTCAGGAGGTCAATGATACTGAGAACTCCCAGGAAAATGTCCAGAATCAAAGATCACGTCTTGGGGGCGCAAACTGAAGCATGCAAGACATGATGATTGTTTTCCATTATGTTTGCAAAGGGGAAAACTTACAATAAAAGTTTGAGGAGCTAATTACAAGTATTCTCAAAGATTACAAGTAGATCTCCTCAGAGATTCTGGGAAAATGTGCCGATAGGAGTCTGGTCAGCGCGCGACCACTTTGTCCCTTTGACGATGCGAGCGATGAGATTCCCTTCTCGCCTGGTTCGGGGAATCAGAGAACAGAAGGTTTGGTAGAACCCTCTTGCTGCTTCTCAAAATCGCCTTCAATAAGGAATTCCTTCTCGCCTGGTTCCGGAGATTCCTTGAGAAGAAGGACGACGTTAGGGTATTAACACCCTGATTAGAGAAAGCAATTCTCTAAAAGGTCTCTGAATTTGAGAACGCGCGGTGCCTTGTGAAGAAGCCTCTGCTTGTGGAGTCCTCCCGTATGCGTGCGTCTCTCCTTGATTCCTCTCCGTCCTCTCTGTGTGTATGTGTGTTCGTCATCTTGTACCCCTGGCGGGCTATTTAATAGAGAGAGCAAGGGTATAATCGTCCCCTTGAAGATATGGAAACAGATTGAACCGAATCTTGTTTTAAATCTGGAAAGTAGCCTTGCTGCGAGGCTAGGATAGCTTCTGCGGAGCTAGAATTGGCAGGTCGGTGGATCTTTCTGATTTGTTTTGATCCTTTCCATATCGTTGGGAGATTCTCCTTGATCCTCTTACTCGTTTCAAGAGAGTCAAGAGATTGCGGCAATCACCTGCCATATTTGAATCCCGATTGGATTTGATTAAATTGAATCCGATCTCATCAGGAGATTTTGATTGGTCAAAGTTGACCATAGCAGGCTGATAGCGGAGCTGCCCGCTTTGAAGCTCATAGCGGAGCTAGAGGCAATCCTTAGCGAAGTCCGAAAAGAGGGTTTTCGGCGAAGTTATCAGTTAGCTTCCTGGCGAAGTTGGATGATGCTAGCCTCTCAATCGAGGCTATCTCCTTGGGCTAATGTAATGCTAAATGCTAGCATCTTAGACCTGCTGAGGTCTGTTTAGAAACAATCCAGGTTCACTGTTCTGCTTGCTGGATCAGTGGAGTCCAACCGCTCCCTTGGTCCTTAGAGGTGGGTGAAAACTGGTCTTCAGCTCGTCTGTCCCTTGTCTTTTGTAAATGTCAACAAGTTTAGACATCGTTCGGACCAATGAGAATCTTGTCTTTTTTAAGTGTCAACAAGACCCCCTTCAAAGTTTTCGAAAGTCTGCAATAGCCCAGACTTCGAAATACTTTGAACCGCTGTGATGGTGGTGTGGAGTATGAACGTCGCCATGATGGTTGAGTTCAGCTTCGCCTTCAATCCCGCTTTGGGATGAATTCGCCGAAGAATTGCACTGGTTCGCGAGTAGCCTCACGTCGGGGTATTTCCGCGCCTGGGCTTCCAAGAAATAAGTTCGCTTTGGAACTCCTGTTGCCTTTTCAAAGCCAACTGCCGTGGGGGCGGTTACGAGGAGGATCATTCCTTCTTTGCGCCAATCGAGAGAGATGTTCTCCGATTTGCACGTTTCCAAGGGAGGATATTCCCTTTTTCAAGGCGTCATAAGTGCCTTTTATGAGGGAGACGTTTCTCCCTTTGCACGGTTCCAAGGGAAAACCGTCCCTTCCATCAGGGCGCAATAAATGCCTGATGCGCTCATGCTTCCACGCTTGAGGTGAGAGTGCTCAGGCCATGGGGCCTATAAATAGGACACTTGAGGTCCTCTGAAGAGAAATGCCTTGCCTTTCTTCTTCTCTTCTCTTGGTTGTGAGAGATACTCAGATCTCTGAATTAGTGGGAAAACCCACTCTGGTTGTCTAACCGGCCAAGGACCAGTAAGTCTTGATCATTCGAGACTTCACTGCTTTTAGGGAACTCATCTCCCTTGATTTAGCTTTGGCAGCTCGCTTTAGGGATTAACTTCCCTTGTTCTTCATCTTGCAATTGGCTGCTGCAGAGAAGGATCTCATCATAGCTTTCTGTGAAGCTACCATCTTGATTTGATCAGAAAGACCATTGCTTGTTAAGTCCGCTGCGCAGGCAGGACTTGGGACTTGGCTTCTTCAATAGTTGAGCCAGTCTTGCCATATTGGTGAATGTTGAGACTGTTTCTCACAAGATCAGTCTGACTTTGCCGTATAGGCGAGGCTAGGACTTGGCGTTTGCTGAACCAGCCCATGGTTGCCGTGCAGGCGAGGCTTGTCCTCTGCTGAAGTCGGATTGCTTTGCCGCCCAAGAATCTGACTTAATGTTTTTTGCAAGCTTTTTCTGTGCTTGACTGCTAACTTGCTCCAATTTGCCTTGTAGCGAGCTATGCTTGCCAGTCTGGTAACTTGATGGAAGAAGCCATAAAATTGCCTTATGCTTCCCCGTTGAAGCTTTACTTTTAAGCAGGAGGAACAATTCGGGGCAGCGAATGCGCGTCCCAGGGGCTGTTGGCAGCCTCTTATCCGAGATGATTCGTTCTGAGGTGAGGCTGGTCGCCGCTTCGTCGGAGGTGATCAGTGAGATCACTGACATCGTTGCCGACTTTCAACTTTGGTGGCCTTCGTCGGAGACGATCCACTTCAGGGGAGTGGGCCTCACACCCTTCAGATCCGTGGCATCAAAACTAGTTCCCATTATAGGTGATCTGACGTGTTGGCGGAGATAGGTTTTTATTGCCAGGCTTCAACAAAAATGGCCTGGCAAGACCTGCCATTTTGTGGAGAAAAATGACCGTGTCCTTGTGGCACCACTGATTACAGCCTTATGCAGGAGGAAGGCCCTTCCTATCCCGTTGGTCTGGCCTGGGAGCAGATAAAACCGCTTGTATGTCTCAAATGATCTTGTTGGGCAACTGAATGTGTTTGTATGAAACACAACTTTGATGTAATATCAATGTACCCTTGCTTTTGAATCAATGAAAGTTCATTCATCGTCTGATCATCTGATTTTTGTTTACTTTTACTGAGAATTTGGCCATAGCGGGGCTAACTGCATGCGGAGTTAAGGACATAGTCCTTTCTTTGAGTGATCTTCGCGAGACTGGCATGTCAGCGCCTTTTTAGAGGGCTAAAGTAAGCCTTTCGGCTAAGTTCTTGAAGGATTGTGCGAAGTCCGCACTTTAAGCCAGGGCGAAGTTAACTCTTAGCGGAATCGAAGCAGCGCTTCTCGGGAAGGCGCTTTGGGCGGCGTTTCGAATTAATTCGAAACGGCGGCATACGCCCTTTTCGAGGCCTCGTTTCAGGCGCTGATTGGCCTATAAAAGCCGATCGGGCTGAGCAGGAAAAGATCTCCTTTTTCAGAGAAATTTCTATCTCTTCCTCTCCTTCTTCTTCCTTCTTTGCTTCAGAGTTCTTTGAGAACCCTTACATTTCTTTGATGGCGCCCAAAAGACGAGCAGGGAAAGAAGTGGCGACTTCTGCGGCGGAGGGCGCTCCTCCTCCGGTCATCGAGCGACCGATCACCGGTAAGGAATTTTCCTGTCTGATTAGAGAGTGGTCTCCATCTTTTGGAGTCGATACTCGGCTATTAGGACGATCAAATATGATCTGTCCTTATCAGGGAACTCGTTTCCCTTCAACTTCCCTATTTTGCTTGCACCAAGTAGAAGAACTGAACAGTTCTTCTTTGGGCTTTCGCACGAAGCCATAACTTGGGCCATCTCCGTACTGTTTGAGGAAAGGACTTGAATAAGTCCTCTCAGTCATGATGACTTTTGACCATAATGCCCCTTTGATGACGTCAGCCCTTAGGGCTATACCACTTCCTGCTTTAAGCGAAGCTGGCGCTTTGGATATTTTCTGCAAAGATGCAGTCTTATCCATGAAGTGAAGCTTTTTCAAAGCTATCGCCTTGCGGCCTGCTTGCTGGGCGAGGCTATGCCTTAGTGAATTTTTTAAGCTTTCGCATCCACTTGATTGGTGAACTAATCATAGCTCATTTTCTGTTTTTGCAGTTCATTACGCCTCCGGCCTCCAGAACAGTCTGTTCGGTCTAGCCAGTCGAGCAGGCGGAAGCATCAGCTTGCAGTTCTATGGGCAGGCTTCATTGTTCAGCGAGCCGAGCTCCCTTGTACGGGATACGCTCATTCAGGGCGGTGGTCCGCAGGCCATGCGGAGCATCTTGACTACGGCTCCATTTGAAGATATCGACCGTCAGGCTTACAGAAAGCCTGACTTCATGTTCGGGGATGCTGCACCAGATCCCGATCGCCAGTTACAGGCCGGTGAAGGCCAGTGGATCTTCCAGTTGGACGGCGAGAGATTCTATCTCCCGTCCGCTAAGCGGCATTTTGCTTTGTCTTCCTTTGCGAGCGCAACTCAGGCTCGGAAGATGGCGTGGGGCGTGAGCCTAAATGCCGAGTCTGTAAGTGTCGGGAGGTTGACATTCCAGTCCGGCTATTCGAGGGCTGGCCCTCCTCGTAGCATAATGGGACTATACCCTGGGAAGGTATCGCGGGACCTTCCAGTAGGAGAGAACCCAGCTGCGGCGCCGACCTTTGGCACTCAGTTCTGCGAAGTTGACGGGAACTACCCCGCCACCGATTTCAGGACTCCTGGTTGGGTCCACCCTCCTAGATCGTGGTGGGCGGAGTTGACCAACTATATCCTCACCCATTTTGAGGGGACTTAGAGAGGTTAAACCTCCATGAGGCCGTCAGGGCGACCTGCTACGGCATCGAGATGAAGGTGGCGTGCTTCTACGCCATCCTTGAGTTGTATTGCCCGCCTCGGGGACTTTCTTCACCCCAGTTGGTGAGTTGGGCATGGCCCTGCATGAGATGCGGGAGATCTCTGCTTTGCCCTTCGGGACTCTTCCATACGAGGAGTACTTTCCCTGTGAGGCAGAGTTGGCTATTCTGGAAAAGCAGGAGCCTGCTCTGCTCGAGACATATCGGGAATTGATGTGCCATTTGCACATTTGCTCCAGCATCCACACTGGTGGCAAGGGTAGCTCGAAGAGCTTGAAGAGCTGGGGGAACTACTTGTTCCCGGATATGACTAGTGCACCTGAGGCAGCTCATTCCGGAGTTGCTGAAGAAGACATCTTGGCAAGGATGGAGGTGCATGCTGAAAAGGACATCGTCGTGGCAGAAGATGATGGTCCTTTCGAAAGGGTGATGTTCTTCGGAGCTTTCACCATCAGGCCCGTCGGCCTATGTCTCGGAAGGCGTTGCTGGCCGGCTTCTTAACCATCTGGTTAAAGAAATGTGTCGTGCCTTCTTCTTCGGTGACATCGTCCATCCGACTGTGCTTGTAACGCCCCGATTCCACTGATACGGGGACGTCACTGCGACGTATATACGAGGCCAGAAATTGCCCCAAACGTATATACGCTAAGCAAAAAGTACAACAAGAAACAGAGTACACGACAAAGCGTGGTATCAATACATATGCCAACATAAAGAGTACACATACAAAGTTATCACAGGATATTATAAAGTATTACACAATACACGTGTATTACATCATAACCAAGTCCAAAAGAAATATATACAAATATGTATACAAAAAGCTCACAAGTAGAAAGAGGAACTCGTGAGTCAAAAGGTAAGTCTGGCACGAAGGGATTGGAACTAGTCCGCCTGCTCACTAAAGAAAGCCTGATCTTCGGTGGATGGCTCCACTTCGACCCAAGCCTCGGAATCTGAATATGCAAATCCAAGGGATCAAGACATATAACGATAAACAATATATATGGCCAAATGGCTAGGATACAAGAATAAGGAAAACTGGAACAGTATAATGAATATAAACCAACGGGTAAGGAAAGCATATAGAACTGAAGTCAGAGAGGAATGAATGCATAGCTCTAGTCTATTATTATTATTACTTACTTTACTGTGATATCTAGCTATGTGACCCAGCGTCCCAGCGCACATAGATCCATATCCTAGTAATACAAGGTTGTTATTGGAAACAGCGGGGTTATCGACGAACTATGTTTACAGTGGACCCCCGTACATGCCCGGATAACGGTCCAGGATTGTTCCGTTGCTTGGTGACGGAAGCCAGCCGCTAGGGCTATTCAGGAGGGTCTTATGTATGCCCTTTGTCATGACAGTATTCAGGAATAGGGAGCAAGCACTCCCCTCGGTCCCCTGGAGGCTCTCAGGTAAGACCGGAATATGATTGTACAATATGCCTAATACCACTGTAAACACGAACACGTATCGATATCCGCATGTTTCCCCCGACCCATATGTAAGTTGGTGCTTTTTATGTAAAAGTCAAGTGTATCATGCTTAGTTTTAAGAGATGGCATGATAAGGGGTGATGTTTACTATTTAACATGTCATGAAACGAGTATATGCAATAATAAGTCATGAGATAACAAGAGATACATCCATCCAGTATTAGGTCATGTAGAGCCAGTATTGAAGCATGAACAAGCAAGATATAATACACATGTAACAAATATAAGAACCAAATTCAGAACAAATTAACTATGACACACAGTCAGAATTAGTCGACTAGGGTAAGGTTAGTCGACTAATAGGGGTCTCCAGTCGACTAACAGATATTTAAGTCGACTAAGTCTGTTGATACAGAAAGTTGGATTTCTGGTCCAGGGAGGATTAGTCGACTAGGAATTCAGGAGTCGACTAATAGGGATTTCCAGAGAGTTGAGATTTAGGTCCAGAAAAAGATTAGTCGACTGATATTTGGGGTAAGTCGACTAATACTGTGTTTTTCCAGAAAAGCTAAGTTTCAGCTAAATGTTCTAGTCGACTAGCTCCTAGGGTAAGTCGACTAATCGTGGAAAACAGTGACAGAACAGATTTTCTGGAAATTGTGTTTGATGGTTCAATTCATGGTTTTTGGTGACCTAGGTGTACAAGAGGTGTAGATACAAGTGTTCTAGGGCTAATTCAAGTCTTGGTGAGTGAAATACTCACTTGGAACCGTTTGATTGAAGCTCTACGAGTCCGGAAAGAGTGTGGTTGACGGTTAGCTCCCAATTGATCCTTGACGACGAAGAGAGCTACGATCCAAGCTCCAAAGTAGTAGCTTGAGCTGGAGGTGAAGAGCTTGGGGTGTTCTTGGAGCTAGGGTTCAGTTTGAGGAAGGGGAGAGACTTTGGTGAAGGTTTCTCTTTTTGTTGAAGTGGAGAAGAAAAGAGTAGAATGCAAAGGGGAAAGCTTTTATATGTTTGGGATTTTGTAAAGGGGGTGGAATTTAGGTGGAAGAGAGGGTTTTCTTGCAAAAAGGGAGGGGTGAGGTGTCCCTCACCTGGCCACTTGGCCGGCTGTGGGAGAGAGAGAGAATGAGTGGGTTAGGTGGGAAGGTGAGTGGAAATGAGGTGGAAATTGAGTGGGATTTTGCAATTATTTGAAAAAAGTCCGAAATTCAAATATCTCGGAATGATCTGAAAATTTTACCAAAAATTAAGAATAATATATGAAGACTAATAGTGAAATCCTTTTTAAGGAATACTTTATAGTTTTAAAACTAAAAATCCGGAATCAGTTATCTACCGACTCCGTTGGAGTTTTCATAATTTATAAAATTCTCAGAAAAAGTATTTAAGTAGGGAATATGATTCTAAGAAATAAAGTCTAAAGGACCATCTAGAAATTCCTAACTGTTTGAGAATTAAAATTCCAGGAATCGATCAGCGACACTGGTCGACACCGGTTTTGAAGAAATTCATTTTAATTCAGGAAAAATCCAGAAAATCCTAGAAAATCTAGTATATTGGAAAATGATATTTGAAAGTGAAATCGGTCAAATACAGGAAGTAAATCGAAAATACGATCGAAAAGCTGAATACGCAACTAAGTACGTATTCTGGAAACGGGGTATTACAATCCACCCCCCTTACAAAATTTCGTCCTCGAAATTTCATAAGGTGAAAGGTAACAGAAAAGGTAACATATAGATAAGGATAAGAGGAAAGATAACAGTAGAAAAGAATAGAAGGAAAGAGTTTTTACCAAATCAAGATGTGAAGAGTTGAGGGTAACGCTCTCGGATCACATCCTCCCGTTCCCATGTGGCCTCTCCTGGTGCATGCCGGTTCCAAGACACCAATACCAATGGTATAGCCTTGTTCTTCAGTGTCTTCACACTCTTATCCAAAATGGCCATCGGCTCCTCCTGATACGATAAATCTGGCTGCAGTTCCAGTTCTGAATGGTCCAAAATATGACTATCATCCTTTACATACTTCCTCAACTGTGATACGTGGAAACATTGTGCACCTCCCTCCAAAGATGGAGGTAAAGCCAATCTGTACGATACATCTCCCACACGGTCCAAGATCTCGAATGGGCCGATGTACCTCGGACTAAGCTTTCCACGAGTACCGAACCGGATAACTCCCTTGGTAGGTGATATCTTTAAAAACACATGATCTCCTGCCTGGAACTCCAATGGCCTTCTCTGTGTGTCAGCCCAACTCTTCTGACGGCTCTGTGCTGCCCTGAGGTGGTCTCTGATGACTCTGACTTTCTCTGTCGTCTGAATCAGGATCTCTGGCCCCAATAGTCTTCTCTCACCGACTTCATCCCCCAACAATCGGAGACCTACACTTCCTCCCATACATGCTTCAAATGGTGCCATCTTGATACTTGCTTGATAACTGTTATTATAAGAAAACTCCGCCAAGTGAAGATGGTCTTCCCATGATCCCTGGAATTCAATCATGCAGGCCCTCAACATATCCTCAAGAATCTGGATAGTCCTCTCAGATTGTCCGTCTGTCTGAGGATGATATGATGTACTGAATTTCAGACGAGTCCCTAGACTTTCTTGGAGACTCTCCCAGAAATGAGATCTGAATCTGGTGTCTCGGTCTGATACAATACTAACAGGAACTCCATGAAGACGACTATCTCCTTCATGTACTTGTCTGCCAGAACCTCCGTTGATTGACCCACCCTGAATGGTATGAAGTGAGCTGACTTAGTGAGACGGTCAATGATTACCCACACAGCATTATTACCTTTAGGACTTCGAGGTAATGCCGTGACAAAATCCATGGTAATGTGCTCCCACTTCCACTCGGGAATCGGTAAAGGTTGCAGAAGTCCAGCTGCCCTCTGATGCTCTATCTTTATCTGTTGACAAACCAAGCACTTGGCACAAACTGGGCTATCTCCCTCTTCATGGCATTCCACCAAACTGCTTCTTCAAGTCCTGATACATCTTGTTTCCCCCCGGGTGTATGGAATATGCTGAACTGTGAGCTTCCGCCAAAATCTTCTGCCGAACTTCTCCTTGGGGAACACAAAGCCTGCTACCAAAATATAGGGCACCATCCGGATGAATACTGATATCAGTCCTCAATCCAGCCTCTACCTGAGCTCGGAACTGCTGCAATCTGGGGTCTTCCTTCTGAGCTTCCTTGATCTCATCTATCAATGTTGACTGAATCTGCAAAGCATGTACTGTCCTGCCTCCTCAGCTCCTCGAACCAACATCAAGTCCAATCTGATAATGTCCTGAATCAACTCCTTCTGCTGAGTGATTTGGACAAGCACCCCATTCTCTGGCATCCTGCTCAGGGCATCCGGTACTGTATTGACCTTGCCTGGATGGTATTGCAAGTCAATATCATAGTCCGCCATCAGCTCCAGCCACCGCCTCTGTCTCATGTTCAACTCTTTCTGCGAGAAAATATACTTGAGGCTCTTGTGATCCGTGTATATCAACACCCTATCTCCCAGAAGATAATGCCTCCAAATCTTCAAGGCAAATATCACAGCTGCAAGCTCCAAGTCATGAGTTGGGTAATTCCGCTCATGAGTCTTCAGTTGCCTTGATGCATATGCTATAACATAACCATGTTGCATATGCACACACCCCAGGCCTTTACCTGATGCATCACTGTAGATGACCATCCCTCCTCTACCTGAGGGAGTCCTCAAGATTGGAGCTGAAATGAGCCTCTGCTTCAATTGCTCAAATGCTGCATACACTCCTCTGTCCATAATACTTCTCTCCTTTCCTGGTGAGCCTGGTCAATGGAGCTGCAATCTTAGAGAAATCCTGGACAAAGCGTCTGTAATAATCCTGCTAGTCCAAGAAACTCTTAATCTCAGTCACTGTCCTCGGAATCTGCCAATCCCTCACTGCCTGGACTTTGCTGGGATCCACCGCGATTCCTTCTGCTGAAACTATGTGTCCAAGGAAGGCTATGCTGTCCAACCAGAAGTCACACTTGCTCCTCTTGGCATGAAGCTGCTCCTGCTGGAGGGTCTGCAACACAATCCTCAAGTGTTCTGCATGCTCCTTTTGTTCTTGGAGTAGATCAAGATGTCATCTATGAAAACAACAACAAACTGATCCAGATAGGGCGAGAACACTCGGTTCATCAAATCCATTAAAACTGCAGGGGCATTGGTGACTCCGAAAGGCATAACTAGAAATTCATAGTGGCCATAACGGGTCCTGAATGCCGTCTTCGGGATATCCTCCGTCTTCATCCTTAGCTGATGGTACCCTGACTGCAAATCCAATTTAGAGAATACCCGGGCTCCATGAAGCTGATCAACAAATCATCAATCCTTGGCAAGGGATACTTGTTCTTGATGGTTACCTTGTTCAATTCCCTATAATCAATACAAAGTCTCTTACCACCATCCTTCTTGTTCGCCAAAAGCACTGGAGCTCCCCATGGTGAAGCACTTGGCCGAATCAATCCCTTGTCTGAGTATTCCTGCAGCTGCTTCTTCAAAATCTCTAACTCCGTCGGTGCCATCCTGTACGGAGCCTTGGATATAGGAGCTGTCCCAGGCACAGTATCAATTGAGAACTCGATCACCCTTTTGGGTGGCAGTCCTGAGATCTCAGCAAACACTCCTGGAAATTCATCCCACACCAGTACCTTCTGCTTCTGAACCTCCGAAGTAGTCATCCGTGTCTTTCCCTTGGTAGACTTCACCTCTCCACTAAATTGGAACTCCGGTTGATGAGGGATTCTGAAATTAATTTTCTTCTCCCTACAATCAATAACTGCATGGTACTGACTGAGCCAGGTCATGCCTAAGATCACGTCGTACCCTTTGGTGTCTAGTACGATCATATCTATGGCCAAGATCTTATCACAAAGTTCCACTGGACAATCAGCACAGACCCTAGAAGACATGACTACTCCATTCCCAGTACTAATCTCCCATTTGAGGTCTAACACTTTAACAGGTATAGAATGCAATGCCACAAAATGATCTGAGATAAAACAATGCGAAGCACCGGAATCGAAGAGGGCTAAAACAGGTTGAGAATGCACCCTGATATTACCTGTTATCACCTCCTCAGAAGTCTCAGCTTCCACTTCCGTCAAGTTGTAGGCTTGACCTCTTCCACGCCCTGCTGCTGTCCTAGCTCCCCTCTGGACTGGGCGAACAACATGCTGAGGAGGAAGGGGAAGAGCTCTCCTCATCACTGGTCCCTGATTCCTCTGCCCCGGTGGCCCTGGAAGCGCCCTCTGTCCACTCGGTCCCTGCAGTGCTGGCACAGCTTGACCGGCTATCCCCATCCTTCTGTGCGGACAGGCTTCTATAGAATGATCCCTGGATCCACACACCAAACACAATCCATTTGCCCTACGGCAATTCTGACGAATGTGGCCCGTTTTCTGACAATAACTGCAGAAAGTCGATGGTTGGCCCGCCTGGTAAGGAGCTGGTCTGAATTGCTGCCTCATCTGCACCTTCGCTGCTCTGAATGGGCCTCCTCTCCCCATTGGTGGAAACGGCCTCTTCATGGCCTGGTTCCTCATCTGATCCTCTCGCTTCTTCTCCAACCCACGCTCCACTTCCCGAGCTATGGTAAGAACCTCTGAATAAGTCTTCAGTTGTTGGGGCATTAAGAACATCTGGATGTCCATCTGCAAGCCCTGCTGGAACCTACTTGCCCGCTTCTCCTCGTCCGTTACCATGTACGGAGCAAAGCGGCTCAATCTGAGAAATTCCGCGGCATACTCGTCCACGGACCTACTCCCTTGCTGAAGCCTGATAAATTGCTCTTCCATGTCCTTCTGAGCAGTGGCAGGGAAGAACCTGCTATAAAAGCTCTTGGAGAACGTGTCCCAGGTGACAGGTTTCTCCAATCTGGCCTCTTCAGCTAGCCACCAAGTTCTGGCTATGTCCTTCAGCTGAATCTTGGCGACCTCCACTTGATTCTCCTTCGGTACTCTGGCCGCATTCAACAAGTCTGCGGTATCTGTCAGCCATTGCTCAGCATCCAAGGGCTTCTCTTCTTCCGTGAAGATGGCTGGTTGCAGCCGCCTGAAGTCCGATATATTTCCCGCCCTCTGCTCCTTCGGTGCTGCCAATTCTTGCCGGAGGAGCTCCGTCTGCTGCTGCTGGTTCCCCATCATAGTCTGAATGACTCTCAGAATATCCACATGGTCTCCAGTGGGTCCATTAGAGGCTTGCCCAGAGTTGTTACGGCCCGTCCTTCTCTCCATACCGATTGGTGAAAGGTAACTGGAATTGGAAAAATGGAAGGAATTTAGGACACAAGGGATGGAATCAAGGAGGAATCAAGAAGGACTAGATAACTTTGTACATTGTAGTTGGCATCAGCAAGTTATTAATTTGCTGCTTGATTGTACTTTAGGTGTGAGAGCCTAGGCTCTGATACCAACCTGTAACGCCCCGATTCCACTGATACGGGGACGTCACTGCGACGTATATACGAAGGCCAGAAATTGCCCCAAACGTATATACGCTAAGCAAAAAGTACAACAAGAAACAGAGTACACGACAAAGCGTGGTATCAATACATATGCCAACATAAAGAGTACACATACAAAGTTATCACAGTATATTATAAAGTATTACACAATACACGTGTATTACATCATAACCAAGTCCAAAAGAAATATATACAAATATGTATACAAAAAGCTCACAAGTAGAAAGAGGAACTCGTGAGTCAAAAGGTAAGTCTGGCACGAAGGGACTGGAACTAGTCCGCCTGCTCACTAAAGAAAGCCTGATCTTCGGTGGATGGCTCCACTTCGACCCAAGCCTCGGAATCTGAATATGCAAATCCAGGGATCAAGACATATAACGATAAACAATATATATGGCCAAATGGCTAGGATACAAGAATAAGGAAAACTGAACAGTATAATGAATATAAACCAACGGTAAGGAAAGCATATAGAACTGAAGTCAGAGAGGAATGAATGCATAGCTCTAGTCTATTATTATTATTACTTGCTTTACTGTGATATCTAGCTATGTGACCCAGCGTCCCAGCGCACATAGATCCATATCCTAGTAATACAAGGTTGTTATTGGAACAGCGGGTTATCGACGAACTATGTTTACAGTGGACCCCCGTACATGCCCGGGATAACGGTCCAGGATTGTTCCGTTGCTTGGTGACGGAAGCCAGCCGCTAGGCTATTCAGGAGGGTCTTATGTATGCCCTTTGTCATGACAGTATTCAGGAATAGGGAGCAAGCACTCCCCTCGGTCCCCTGGAGGCTCTCAGGTAAGACCGGAATATGATTGTACAATATGCCTAATACCACTGTAAACACGAACACGTATCGATATCCGCATGTTTCCCCCGACCCATATGTAAGTTGGTGCTTTTTATGTAAAAGTCAAGTGTATCATGCTTAGTTTTAAGAGATGGCATGATAAGGGGTGATGTTTACTATTTAACATGTCATGAAACGAGTATATGCAATAATAAGTCATGAGATAACAAGAGATACATCCATCCAGTATTAGGTCATGTAGAGCCAGTATTGAAGCATGAACAAGCAAGATATAATACACATGTAACAAATATAAGAACCAAATTCAGAACAGAAATTAACTATGACACACAGTCAGAATTAGTCGACTAGGGGTAAGGGTTAGTCGACTAATAGGGGTCTCCAGTCGACTAACAGATATTTAAGTCGACTAAGTCTGTTGATACAGAAAGTTGGATTTCTGGTCCAGGGAGGATTAGTCGACTAGGAGGATTCAGGAGTCGACTAATAGGGATTTCCAGAGAGTTGAGATTTAGGTCCAGAAAAGATTAGTCGACTGATATTTGGGGTAAGTCGACTAATACTGTGTTTTCCAGAAAAGCTAAGTTTCAGCTAAGTGTTCTAGTCGACTAGCTCCTAGGGTAAGTCGACTAATCGTGGGAAAAACAGTGACAGAACAGATTTTCTGGAAATTGTGTTTGATGGTTCAATTCATGTTTTTTGGTGACCTAGGTGTACAAGAGGTGTAGATACAAGTGTTCTAGGGCTAATTCAAGTCTTGGTGAGTGAAATACTCACTTGGAACCGTTTGATTGAAGCTCTACGAGTCCGGAAAGAGTGTGGTTGACGGTTAGCTCCCAATTGATCCTTGACGACGAAGAGAGCTACGATCCAAGCTCCAAAGTAGTAGCTTGAGCTGGAGGTGAAGAGCTTGGGGTGTTCTTGGAGCTAGGGTTCAGTTTGAGGAAGGAGGAGAGACTTTGGTGAAGGTTTCTCTTTTTGTTGAAGTGGAGAAGAAAAGAGTAGAATGCAAAGGGGAAAGCTTTTATATGTTTGGGATTTTGTAAAGGGGGTGGAATTTAGGTGGAAGAGAGGGGTTTTCTTGCAAAAAGGGAGGGGTGAGGTGTCCCTCACCTGGCCACTTGGCCGGCTGTGGGAGAGAGAGAGAATGAGTGGGGTTAGGTGGGAAGGTGAGTGGGAAATGAGGTGGAAATTGAGTGGGATTTTGCAATTATTTGAAAAAAGTCCGAAATTCAAATATCTCGGAATGATCTGAAAATTTTACCAAAAATCAAGAATAATATATGAAGACTAATAGTGAAATCCTTTTTAAGGAATACTTTATAGTTTTAAAACTAAAAATCCCGGAATCAGTTATCTACCGACTCCGTTGGAGTTTTCATAAATTTATAAAATTCTCAGAAAAAGTATTTAAGTAGGGAATATGATTCTAAGAAATAAAGTCTAAAGGACCATCTAGAAATTCCTAACTGTTTGAGAATTAAAATTCCAGGAATCGATCAGCGACACTGGTCGACACCGGTTTTGAAGAAATTCATTTTAATTCAGGAAAAATCCAGAAAATCCTAGAAAATCTAGTATATTGGAAAATGATATTTGAAAGTGAAATCGGTCAATACAGGAAGTAAATCGAAAAATACGATCGAAAAGCTGAATACGCAACTAAGTACGTAATCTGGAAACGGGGTATTACAGTGCTGCTGCCTGCCGTTCGCTTGTTCATGGCCACCGTCTGGGTCTTCTCCCGGCCATGGTGTGTTGTATTCAGAGGGGCCTTCGTGCACTGACGGAGGCTTTCTGCAGGCCAATGGCGTCAAGGCGAGGGAAGGGTGTCGTCCTGCCTTGTGACGGACCCAATCCTAGGGTAGGTTTACCGTACACCTACTTGATGGCGTGGTTCGCCTTGCACTGTCCCAGTTTGATTGGAGCTGGGGAAGACCCTCCGCAGGGTGTTCAAACGGCGCTTCTCCGTCGCTTTGAAGGCCGTTCGTGGCAGAAAACTTATGTGGCCGAGGCCCGTAAGTTAGTGCGTCGTTATGACGCTTATAGCCTGTTCCGTTGTTTTCCTCGCCTGCGGGGTGCAGGATACAACGAGGAATTCCGTGATGTGGAATCAGGTCGGTCTCCCATGAGTCGGGGTGTTTTCGAGTGGCTGGTCTGTATCCGGCCCTCGCATTTGCTGTACAGGAGTGGGGATACCTGCTACCTGGAGCCCTACGTCCCGAGCCGGTTTGCCCGCCAATTTGGGTATGACCAGTTGTATGTGGGCAACCCCAATCCGGACCTGGCTTTCATGGGGAGCCTCATTGATGGGGCTCGTGCTTGGCGGTTCTTTACCGCGGATGGCACTGGGGCGTGGCTACGCACGCCGCTGAGGGATCCCGGCCTTTGGACGACCCTGTGTTTCTGCCAATGGTATGCGGCTTCGAACTCCACACCTGCTAGGTTTAATGCCAACCGTTCGGGTGTGAAGTTAATTTCTCATCGGATGAGGCAGAAGGCTTCCGATAGGATGGAGGGCAAACGGGTCCGTGTTCCTGGCATAGAGGAGTTCATCGCTGTAGATGACAGCGGGGCTTCTGATGTGGGGAGCCCTTGCTTCGAGGCGGGGATGAGGGTTGATGCCCATGAAGCTGATGCTCGTGAAGCCGGATCTGGTGTAGTGGGGACAGCTCCCTCACAACATGTGGAGGAAGTGGAGGAAGAGGACTCTGATGTCCACTTCAAAAGGAAGCGTGGGACTGGATCCCGTAGGAAGTCGTCGGCGAAGAGACCCCGTCGCCAGACTCCTATCATCGTGGTAGAGGGTGAGCCTTCTGCTGCGCCTCCTTCTGCTGCCCATTAGTGGCTGAGCCGTCGGTTGCTGAACCGACTACTGGTAAGATTGGCCTCCATATAATATGCCTTCAGCGCACTTTAAATAACTCATCATTTGCTTTTTGTTGCAGGAGCTGAGGAGCATGGGGAGCAAGGGGACCAGTATGATCCTCTATTTGCTTATGGAGCTGCAGCTGGTTCCTTTGCTCGCTCGGAGGAATCTGGAGGTGATGCGGCCGACATTGGCCCGTCGGGCGCTGGGACTTCTAAAGGAAGTCCTATGGCCTCCAGCTCTATCGGGTGGTCTGCGGAGGAATCGGCGAGCGGGCCGGCTATCCGCGTTGAGTCTGGTAAGAACTTTCCGATGGGACCCCTGGATTCTGATGCGGCTGACGAGGTGACATCGGCCTTCGGTAAGACTAAGATCTCTTGGTCCTCGCCTGTTTGCTGCGTCTCCTTTTTGACCTTGGTTTTGTTGCAGGTGTTCGTCCCCAAGGTGCATCAGCTTCGAAAGAAGCGGCGGGTTTCCCTGAAGGGTCAAGGGGCGATATGAGCGCTTCGACCGGGGCAGACGCTGCTGTGTTGGATGCGCTGTATGGCGACCTGCCTTTTTATCAGCCCAAATCAGCGGAAGGTCCTGAGGTTGAAGGGGCGGCAGTCCCGGAGGTATCCTCACTTCCAGTTACATCAACGAGTGAGGTGCAGACTGTTTTGCCGAATACGGCATTGAGGGTGATTGTGAGCCCTACCTCTCCGACTTTGATTGTCGAGCCTGCTGTTCAGGAGGTGGTTGCCAGTCCTTCCTCCACGGTGGCTGGCGTGCTGGTGTCGCTGTGGACTCCGCCGAGGTCACCTTTGGCTTGCCCTGCTGCTGTCGATGTTCCCGCTTCTTCTTCTGCGGCGGTGTCGACTGGGATGGTAGATTGCTCCGAGGTTGTCTCAAGGGTTGATGAAGCTGAGAATGACTTCATCGGTAATCTGGTCGACAGCTTCTATAACAGCTTGGAGCAGACTATCGGTCTCGTCTTGAAGGGCTCGCCTGTGCCGTTCTCGAAGCTGAAGATGGTCCTCTCCCGTGGCATCGAATGTATCCGGGACTTTGAGGGGTACCATCAAGCTGCTGCTTTAGAGCTCCTGGTAGATGACCTTGAGAAGGACGTGGAGGAATGGCGCCATTTCCATCGTTCCGACGCAGCGTCTTTGGCTGATGAACGGCTCACACGTCTTGTCGCCCAGAGGCGCGAGGCTCAGCTCGTCGCTCAAGAGGCTGCTGAGGCTATCTCCGCTGACTTGAGGTCCTTGGAGACAGAGGAGGCAGAGGTTGGGAGTGCAATTGACGCTTCCAACAGTGCTCTTCTTGATGCTGAAGATAAGGTTAAGAGGGCTGAAGAGATGATCCGGAAGGCAAATCTCCTCTTATCCAAGGCTACACAGATGCGTCATGAAGAGGCTGCGCGGCTTGAGCAGCTCAGGGCTCGGAGTGAGGAACTGGCGCGGCAGAAGTCGTCACAGAGGGCGACTTTGGCGGAGGTCGAGGCTCGTCTGGCTCAAGCGGTGGACTTCGATGAGGCTGAGCTAAGATCACAGGCGCTGGCCCAGGCTGCTGATGACAGGAGGACGAGGCTAGCTTCGCTCGGAGATCGGATCCGATCTTATCATGTACGCCTATAGGCTCCTCCATGTATCCCATCCCTTTTGGAATTTAATAAAAATTCATTCTTTTGTCGTCTTTGTTTGTTTGGATAATGAGGCATGGCTGTCTGTTGGTTCAGAGGTCGCGATGACATAACCAATTGAGATGTTGCCAGTCTCGAGGTTAGCCCATTGCGGGGCTAAAAGGGGAGATACTTGCCTTTTGTAAATGTCAGCAAGCATCGAGATTAAGACTTAGCTGTCTGCTGGTTCAGAGGTCGCAATGACATAACCAATTGAGGCGCCGCTAAGTTCAATGGTGGATGAAACTTGGCTATCTGCCAGTTCAGAGGTCGCAATGACATAACTGGTTGAGAAGCCACCAAGCTTCAAAATAGGTGATACTTATCTTTTGTAAATGTCAATAAGTATCGAGACCTGTCTTTTGTAAATGTCAATAGGACTCGGGATTGAGACTTGTCTTTTGTAAATGTCAACAAGCTCAAAATAGGTGATACTTATCTTTTGTTAATGTCAATAAGTATCGAGACCTGTCTTTTGTAAATGTCAACAGGGCTCAAGATTGAGACTTGTCTTTTGTAAATGTCAACAAGCTCAAAATAGGTGATACTTATCTTTTGTAAATGTCAATAAGTATCGAGACCTGTCTTTTGTAAATGTCAACAGGGCTCAAGATTGAGACTTAGCTGTCTGCTGGTTCAGAGGTCGCGATGACGTAACCAATTGAGATGCCGCTAAGTTCAAAATAACAATGGAGTTTGGGAAAAGTCTCGTTTTCACGGGGAGAAACGAGGGAATCACTGTCATAGGTTTAATGTTAACGTAACAGCGAGATATATGTGGTCCTACCATTCTATGGATGAGAATTGGTAGGTGATTTTGGAGGTCTCATTATCTCGGGGAGAAACGAGGGGATTGCTGTCATAGGTTTAATGTTAACATAACAGCGGAATATATGTGGTCCTACCATTCTATGGATGAGAATTGGTAAGTGATTCTGGAGAGGGAATCAAGTGGGAGCAGGTCCCTTGGGATTTTAAGCAAACCCCCAGCTATCAACAGGTTTGATATGCTTGGAGAAAGAGAGAGGCTCTCTTTGTGCGCATTCCGGACGCGCGGATCTCGATCAGAGGTGTAATGTTAACTTGATCGAGGGGAAGATCCTTGATTAAGGATAGTACTTCTTTAAGAACTTGCCATTGATCGGCATCATGAGGAGGTCGCCATCTGCAGTTGTAAGGCGGTATGCTCCGTTTGAATAGACTGTCTCTATCACAAACGGTCCTTCCCATTTAGGCTGAAATTTGCCTTTGGTCTTGTGCGTCATAATCATCGGTCGTCTGACAGCTAAGATTAGGTCTCCTTTGTGGAAGACTCTCTGCTTGACCTTCTTATTGAAGGCTTTTGACATCCGAGCCTGATATAGCTCGATGTGTTGCTGAGCTTGCAGCCGCTTCTCGTCCAGGGCTTCGAGCTCTTGAAGACGCAAGCGATCATTGTCTTCTGATGTCATCTTAGTAGTCAGGGCTACCCGCAATGATGGCACCTGGATTTCCAATGGGATGACCGCTTCGCACCCATATACCAGGGAGAAAGGCGTATTGCCTGTCGGTGTCCGAACCGTAGTCCGGTAGGCCCAAAGGCATTCACCGAGCTTTTCGTCCCAATCTCGCTTGTTCGAGGAGACAAACTTCTTGAGCAGCTTGATGATTGTCTTGTTAAATGCCTCTGCCAAGCCGTTGGCGGCAGGATTGTAGGCGGTTGAAGCCACATTCTGAATTCGGTATTTATCGCAGAACCGATAGAACCCTTGGCTTACGAACTGGGGACCATTGTCATGGATGATCCGTCTGGGTACACCAAATCGATGGATGACATGGTGTTTGATGAAGCTAACCAGATTGGAGGTTTTAACTTCGGCCAACGGTGTGGCCTCTGCCCATTTTGAGAAGTAATCGGTTATTGCCAGGATAAACCGGTGACCTCTTGCCGAAGAGGGACTGATTGGCCCTACGACATCGATTCCCCATGCTTCAAATGGCCATGAAGCAGCAGTAGGGTGGAGCAATTCCGAAGGTTGGTGAATGAAGTCTGCATGGACCTGGCACGCCTTACACCTTCGTGCATATTGGGTGGCATCGGCCATCATGGTCGGCCAGTAGTACCCAAGTCTGTGCAGCCTGTCTTTAAGCTTTGGACCCGGCTGGTGAGCTCCGCAAATGCCATCATGTGCTTCTTTAAGCACTTCCTGTGCCTCTGAATGAGAGAGACAACGGAGGAGGACACCGTCATATGAACGACGGTAGAGTGTCTTCAAAGTGGGATCATAGTAGAAACGGAGCGACCTTCGTCTGATGGACGCCGCTTCTTTGGGATCGTCTGGAAGCAGACCGTGCAGGGCGTAGTCAATGAGAGGGAAGCGCCAATCCCTCGGCTCAAGACCCACGGAGATATTATGGACCTCTTGAATCTTTAGCATATGCTTGGAGCATACGAGATGCCGGGTTGCGACTGTGAGGTGATACTCGGTGTCGGCCGGTAAGGCTAGCGTTGTCGCTAATGCAGCGAGAGCATCCGCCTTGGTATTTTGAGATCGGGACACATGCCCGATGTAGAAGCCTTCAAATAAGCTAGCCAATTCGATGGCTGTATGATAATAAGGCACCAAGTCCTCATGGCGGACTTCATATTCGCCTTTTACCTGGCTAATGATCAGCTTTGAATCGCCGTAAGCTTCAAGGTAGCGTACCCCCATTCCATGGGCGAGCTGGAGACCGATGAGCAGAGCATTGTATTCCGCTACATTATTAGAGCATGATTCTGTCAAGGAGAATGCTCTGGGAAGGATATGATCCTGTGGGGAGATGAACACAACCCCCACCCCGGCAATAATTTTCCCTTTGGGGCCCATCCGCGATGCTCCGTCGAAGAACATCTGCCACACTTCCTCTGCTGAGGTTGCATTAGACTCGAAGACTTCATCAGGGATGTCTTCGTGAAGTTTTGAATGTTCTGGAACTGGGTGAGCAGCTAAGAACTCTGCAAGGGCCTGGCCTTTAACTGCCTTCTGAGGAGTAAAGGTCATGTCGTATTGAGACAACAGGAGTGCCCATTTAGCCAACCTTGAATTCAGCGACCCTGGCTTCGTCATGAGAAGACGTAAAGGGTTCACCCTGGAGATGACATGTATGGTTTGGCCAACCAAATAATGTCGCGTCTTCTGGACAGCGAAGACGAGAGCTAAACACTCTTTCTCAATAGGATTGTAGCGAGATTCCGCTCCTATGAGAGTCCTGCTCAGATAATAAATGGCCTGCTCATGGTCATTGTCGTCCTTTTGAGCGAGGAGGGCGCCGAGGGAATAATCCAGAGCTTTTACATAAAGCAAGAATGGTTTCCCTGATGTAGGGGCCACTAAGACCGGAGGTTTTGTGAGATACCTCTTAATATCTTCATAAGCTTCTTGACAAGCTTGGTCCCATATGAAGGCAGTACCCTTTTTCATGAGACGGGTAAAGGGCTGGCAACAGCCTGAAAGATTTGCTATGAATCTTCTGATGTAGGCTAATCTGCCTTGCAAGCCTCGGAGCTCTTTGAGGTTCCTCGGTGGATGCATGTCCTGTATGGCTTTGACTTTGTCTGGGTCCAGATGGATCCCTTTTGATGTGACAATGAACCCAAGGAATTTGCCGCTGGACACTCCCAAGAAGGATTTCGTCGGGTTCATTTTCAGCTGATGAGCCCGCATTATGTCGAACATCGTTTTCAGATCACGAAGATGTTCATTTTTGCTGCGGCTTTTGACGGCAATGTCGTCAACATAGCATTCCACCGTCTTTCGGAGATGGTCGCGGAAGATCATGCTCATCGCCCGCTGGTAGGTTGCTCCGGCGTTCTTCAGTCCGAAGGGCATTACAGTGTAGCAGTATACCCCCAATGGCGTTCGGAAAGAAGTATGCTTCTCGTCATCAGGATACATCTTGATCTGGTTATACCCTGAGAAGCCGTCCATGAAAGACATCCTCTCGAATCCGCATGTGTTGTCGATCATGACATCGGTGATCGGCAGTGGGAATTCATCTTTGGGACAGGCTGTATTGAGATCACGGTAGTCGATGCAGATTCGTATTTTCCCATTCTTCTTGAGGACGGGGACTATGTTAGCCACCCAATCTGGATGTTGTTCCTCCCGGATGAAGCCACAAGCATTGAGCTTATGAACTTCGGCTTCAATAGCCTCCATGATGTTTGGGCGGAACCGACGTTGTTGCTGCTTGACTGGCCTAACGTCGGGCTTGATGTTTAGACGGTGCATAGCGACCTGTGGATCAAGTCCGGGCATGTCTTCATAGCTCCAGGCGAAGACATCTATATACTCTTTTACGAGCATTATCAATTCTTCCTTTTCGATAAGTGATAGGCTTTCACTTATGAAAATCGGTTTGGGATGATCTTGACTACCCAAGTTAACCTGGATCACCTTGTCTTCGGTAGGTGGCTCGCGCAGCTCGAATCGCTTTTCCCATTGGAGACTTAATTGCTGGGCCCAAGGTTCCTCATCAGCAGCGTCCGCAGGTTCCAATTGACTGCCTGAAGTCATATTTACAGTGAGGCCGTTGAACATTCCTCCTATGCTGATGTCAGAGTCCCACTCGGCAGATGAACCCGACTGTGATGGAATTGGTTCGTCGTCTTTGACCTGAACCGTTACTGACGATGTGGGTGTAGCATAACCCAACCCCCTGCGTGTACTATCATAGTAATTTGCAGGTTTCCCTCTTGGGATGGAATTACGCATCAAGCTGCGTCTTCCTTTTCCGAAGTTTAGGCCCGCTCCCTGCTTCAGGTTGTAACCCATCTTCTTCATAATATGGCGTGCTGATGGCGCGTAATGAAAGAACTGTGGTGCATCCGACTCTGAGCTTGAGTCTGTGGTTGAGAATCTCCCTGGCCGGGCTCTGCCGAAGATTATCGGCGCCTGACCTTGCTTGGATGGAGGGACTACCAGCGTGGCCCCTTCTATAACCTCCACAGATGTAGTAGCCGAACTTGGCTCATGTACGGGCGTATGAAGAGAGCCATCCGTAATGGATTTAATCGACTCGATACTCGCAGGATAATCAAAAGAGATACTATCATTACTTATCCATTCGCCTTCCTCCTCAGGAGGGATCCTACATCGGGGATCATTAAAGCATGCTACAATTGGCTCGCCAATCAGAATGGCTGGCATGCCCGTTTCGGATTCTGAATCCGCCTCATTGCCACTTTCATCATCGTCTGGCAATGGTTCTGCAGGCGTTCGGTCGGCCTCTTGATACAAGAGGGCGTCGGTGAAGTAGTTTTCCACCCCCTTGAAGGGTTGCTTTTCAGCGAAGACAGTTCGTACTGTCGCATCATCTTCAACATATTTGAAGCACTGATGGAGAGTGGAAGGAACGATCCAGTTGGCATGGATCCATGGTCGTCCCAGTAACAGGTTGTATGATGTGTCAGCGTCGATGACATAGCATGTCACCTCTGACTTCAGGCTTCCGATTCTGCAGCGGAGCCGAATCTTTCCAAGCGGATGGCTGCTCCCGGCGTTGAAACCATATATTGTAGTGGTGGTTGCGGACAACCTGTACAATGGTATGCCGAGGAAATAGAGGAGCCTTTTGGGGATGATGCTGAGTGCAGACCCCGGATCGACTTGTACTCTTTCAATGCATGTTGAACCGATATATCCGGTATAGTACAGAGATCGATCATGCTTGTTGTCTTTGAGAAGCATATCTTCCGCCGTAAAGGTAATAGCAGGCACTTTGGACTGTGCGTGATGGCACTCTGAGCAGGAAGGCTGCATCTCATCATCAGGAACCTCAGGCATGCATGTCAGAAAGGACTCCGAGTTGGCCAGCGCATCTCTGAGTGCCTCTCTTGTCTCTTTAGAGAGACGAAGGAGCTCGTGTATTGTGATACGAGCCGGGATATTGGCTAAGTGGGCCAATATATCAAAGCGAAAGGGCGTGGCTAACCCTTGGCTTGGCGGTTTCTTCAACACATGGTCGAACCGCACTTCCTTAGGCTTCTCCTTCCCTTTGGTCAGGACTGGAGTGGATGCCGGCATTGGTACTGACGTCGTTTGCTGTTGTATCTCGTCAGTAGACTTGTCATACTGCTTTAAGTATGATCTTCCAGACCGGGTGCCTGTCTGTTGAGGCACATCTGCCTGCGCCGTACAGGCATGCTTCTCTTCTTCTGAATCGCTGAGGGAAGCCGAAGTAAGATTACCATCATCTGGCAGGACAGAGATGACATTGCAGGACTTGCCCTTTTTGCTGGAGTCCTTCGACGTCCGCTGTACGTCTTGGACGAGGTCAGGGTGTATCCACATAACTTCCCCTGTCTCCAATGTCAAGGGGACGAGACCCTTGTCAACTTTAGCTATGGTTGAAGAATGCTTGACTTCCAACCGCGGTGTGGGGGCTGGATAGGTCCCGTCGGGAACTGTGACCTTCTGAGCAGTGCCGAACTCAAGAGTCACCATATTGGCAGTGACTTTCTTCTGTTCCGTCTTCAATGTGAGGACTCCGGCGTCGACCAAGGCTTGAATTCTATCCTTGAGAACATAGCACTTGTCAGTAGGATGGTGGATCATCCTGTGGTAGAGGCAGTATTTAGGGTCGTTTGTACGCCCTATCTCATTGGGACGGCGAGCGTCCGGTAGCTTCATTTTGTTCCCTTTGTGGAGCAGATGGAATATCGTGACCACCTGGTCATCTTTGAAGGAGTACTGCTTCGGAGGAAACTTGGGCTCTTGGCTGTTGACGCCGCTCTTCTTGGCCTTTGACTGCATGTCCCCGGTCAGCTCGACGGACATAATCTCCTTCCCTTTAGCTTGGGAAGACTGCGGGAGATCGCTACGCCCTTTGTTGTTCGCGCCCCATTTGCTCCTAGGGCGGATGGCTCGAACTTCTTAGCCGATTTCTCGGCTATCTCAGCTTGTTCGACCAATTCCTTCCAAGTATGGGCTTTGACAGCCCCCATGCGGACTTCTACTTGATCCAAGAAGTTGTGCCTGCATGTCTGTAAGAGCATGGGTAATGGCATCCCTGCTGGGCACATCAGAGATAGATTTCTGAACCGCTCAATGTATTCACGGACAGATTCGCCTTTCCTCTGCACAGTGGAAAGGAGCTTGTCCATGGTCACTTCGGTGTCATCCTCATAGAAGCGAGAGAGGAACCGAGTTTTCAGGTCGACCCAGGAATTGATAGAGTCTTGAGGAAGGCTTCGGAACCAGTCGAATGACACCCCTTTCAAGGTGCCGATGAACAACCTAGCCATGATGGCGTCGTTGTTTAGAACATTACCGGTCTGGGACCGGAAATAGTAGATGTGCTGATTGGGCGAGCTCTTACCATCATACGTGTGCAACGTTGGTGGTTTGAACTTTGGCGGATATGGCACCGAATCCCACTCCAGCGGATAAGGACGGACTGCCCCTACCTTCTTTAATTCATCCCTCTGAGCTAGGGATGCGATTTGAGCTTGAAGGCCTTTAAGGACTTCGGCATCCAGGGAAGAGCCTCCCTTAGATTTCTCCGTCTTGGGCGGATCGTTGCTGAGGTGTCCCTCCTCATCATGATTGCTCCCGGTATCATCATTCCGGTTGCTGAGGAGCTGAGCGAGCATCTGTTGAATATTGTCCAGGGCCTCTTGCTGAGTTCTAGAGGTCTGCTCCTGAGCTTCCAGGCGCTGACGAAGATCATCATTGGCGTTATCGGCCATATTGACCGATGCTTTGTCCGTCCGTATAGAACTGACTGTTGCTGAAGAGGCATACCCGCTGTCTTCATCTTCTCCATCAGATGATTGGGGTGATCGTCTGGACTGTGGCGAGATTAGGGCCTTTGAGGAAGAAGGCTGCTCATAATTATAGGGTATCGCTACCCTGGATCTGGTGTTTCGGAAAACACCTTCTTCGCGCACCAAGACTTCACCTAAGCCCGGGCTATAATCTGGATCTGGGGAGCCGAAAGGGGTATCATCAGATGTATGACCTTCCCTGTGTCGCTCTCGTCCTCTTCCGGTCATGTTGACGGACGCGAAGGCTAGGCCTCGCGAAGCGCTCCTTTCATGATGTTTCTTTATGGCTTGTGCGGATAACCGGTCAAACACCGATTGACGGTGCGGAGGTGCCACCTTGATTGGATATTGCCGACAATGGGCTGAATGGATTGTCACAAGTCGGCATCCTCTTTGACAACACGGGGAAGTGGTTTGGAGAGACTCCAATTCCCGCTTGTTCGTCAAGAATTGTCGCAGGTTAGGCTCAACAGAGCCTGAACAACCCCGTAGAGAGGCCTTTTTGGAGCGTACAAGGGATGATGCTCCGTTCTTCTTATCCCTGCAGAAGGGATTAGTACTGAATAGTACTTTGGTGCTAGCTTCGCCGACAGGTGCGAGCTTAGTGCCTGATGAATTGGGGAGCGGAGCACGCTGTGGTGCTTTGCCCGCTATTCCGCTGCGAAGGGGATCAACCTCAGATAACACTGCGGCCCTAGCCTTGCGGCCGCGAACCCAGTGAGTTCGTTGTGGTACAATAGCTTCGCTTGTACGAGCGAGGCTGACATGAGGCTTCGCTGCCTTTGATTCAAGTGACGGTATGATTGCCGTCGTGACTTCATGGCTGGCAGCATCGTCAGGGCAGATGGGCATCTTACCCTTTTCTTCGCGGGAGAGGCGCAGTCTTGGCATGACTACTCCGGGAGCTTCGGTTGAAGACTCCTGTTTAGGCTTCCATATCAGCCTTGACAGGGGACGCCTAGGTTCGCAAGGAACCTGAATAGCCACAAGCGGGGCTGTAGGGTGCTGGCAAGATTCTGCCTCTGGTTTCTGATTTGAAACCTTGGCCATGAAGACCTTCCTGTGCTTCCGTGCTCGAAGCGTCAGGCCACCCCCAGAGAGGACTTCTTCAAATCTTCCTTGATCGATCTGGATAACCAGGTTCTCAAAAGTGCAGGATCTGGGCTGCGGGCATGTTTCCTTATTGCGCCAGAGAACTGCGGCAGGTTTGCAGAGAACCTTTTCCGTCTCCGCAGAGACTTTGCTTGAAGATTTAGCCAGAGAAGATCTGGCTGCACCGGCTTTTCTGAATTCAGAGATAGACCCGAAGGTCTGTTCGTCGCATTGCGACACTTGATTCTCAGCAGAGGAGAATACAGTCCCCAGCGGAGTCGCCATCTTGTTTTCCATTATGTTGCAAAGGGGGAAAACTTACAAATAAAAGTTTGAGGAGCTAAATTACAAGTATTCTCAAAAGATTACAAGTAGATCTCCTCAGAGATTCTGGGAAAATGTGCCGATAGGAGTCTGGTCAGCGCGCGACCACTTTGTCCCTTTGACGATGCGAGCGATGAGATTCCCTTCTCGCCTGGTTCGGGGAATCAGAGAACAGAAGGTTGGTAGAACCCTCTTGCTGCTTCTCAAAATCGCCTTCAATAAGGAATTCCTTCTCGCCTGGTTCCGGAGATTCCTTGAGAAGAAGGACGACGTTAGGGTATTAACACCCTGATTAGAGAAAGCAATTCTCTAAAAGGTCTCTGAATTTGAGAACGCGCGGTGCCTTGTGAAGAAGCCTCTGCTTGTGGAGTCCTCCCGTATGCGTGCGTCTCTCCTTGATTCCTCTCCGTCTCTCTGTGTGTATGTGTGTTCGTCTCCTTGTACCCCTGGCGGGCTATTTATAGAGAGAGCAAGGGTATAATCGTTCCCTTGAAGATATAGAAACAGATTGAACCGAATCTTGTTTAAATCTGGAAAGTAGCCTTGCTGCGAGGCTAGGATAGCTTCTGCGGAGCTAGAATTGGCAGGTCGGTGGATCTTTCTGATTTGTTTTGATCCTTTCCATATCGTTGGGAGATTCTCCTTGATCCTCTTACTCGTTTCAAGAGAGTCAAGAGATTGCGGCAATCACCTGCCATATTTGAATCCCGATTGGATTTGATTAAATTGAATCCGATCTCATCAGGAGATTTTGATTGGTCAAAGGTTGACCATAGCAGGCTGATAGCGGAGCTGCCCGCTTTGAAGCTCATAGCGGAGCTAGAGGCAATCCTTAGCGAAGTCCGAAAAGAGGGTTTTCGGCGAAGTTATCAGTTAGCTTCCTGGCGAAGTTGGATGATGCTAGCCTCTCAATCGAGGCTATCTCCTTGGGCTAATGTAATGCTAAATGCTAGCATCTTAGACCTGCTGAGGTCTGTTTAGAAACAATCCGGGTTCACTGTTCTGCTTGCTAGATCAGTGGAGTCCAAACCGCTCCCTTGTCCCTTGGAGGTGGGTGAAAACTGGTCTTCAGCTCGTCTGTCCCTTGTCTTTTGTAAATGTCAACAAGTTTAGACATCGTTCGGACCAATGAGAATCTTGTCTTTTTTAAGTGTCAACAATGATATCACCCGCCAAACCTTCCGCTTCGAGGATGAAGTCAGAACCGAGGAAGAGGAGGTGATTCTTCAACAGAGATCCCGGGGAGTACCCCCACGCTTCTCTCCGGTTTCTTGCTGCAAAAAAGAATTCCCACGGGCAAAGCAACAGCATTCAGCAGGAATGAAAATGGCCAGACATACGCCACAATAATGGGATCAAAACTGTCATCAAACACGCCCTGCTCAGCCCCCACTCATGCTTCATACATGCTTTTATAAAAGAGAGACACCGAGACCCAACTCTAGACTAGACCGATTTGATTGGAGACTAGATGAACAAACCAGGCTGAAGGAAGATCCCTGTCTATCCTTCCTGACAGTCGGGCCTTATCACAAAAATTGATGTTCTTTCGATGAGCCCATCACAAAGACTAAAGTTTTCTGGTAACTGGACTCCTGAGCATCAGGATGCAATAATTGCTTTCATCCTCTCTTTCTTTTCTCCACCGAACAATGAAGAAGACATCGCAGCCCACCAGAATAAGAGTTTTGAAAGCAAAATGTTTTCAAAAGATAAACAGATTTCTTCCCGAGGATCCACCCTATTTATAAATGGAGAAGAAGCTAAAGTGTCTCCCGTTCAAAATTCCAATCCCCAAGAAACTAGTCCCCGTCCCGAGATTTTCAGCACGCCAAATAACCGAGATATCAAGCGTCGCTGCCACACGATCCATCCATCATAATAGGGAAATTCAAATAGATGCCAATTGGAGGCTAGATGTTCCCCGATCAAGACCTAAGGCACGCATTAATTAAAAATTCAGATGTTTTATGGCCAGTCAAGTCCCCACGAAGATATGCAGTGATGAGCCAGATCCTCACTTAAATTTTCAAAAAAATTCAAGGCACTTAAAGGCTTCCACCGACTTCGCTCTTTTGATTCCCCTCCAAAGAAATTCCAACGTGCAAATTGGGATCAATGCATGATAAATTTACATGGCTAATATAAACAATATTTTGAGTCGTGCTTGAGCCTAAACTTTGGGTACAGTATATTTTTGGACATTGCGGTGGATATTTTTCAATGTGATTGATTGAATAGTCAATCTTACACCACAAATGAGGGGGGTCTATATAAATATAGAGTGGAATTTCAGGTTTCAACATAGTACACAGGTGAAGACCAAAGACTTTTACGTGAAAACCCAAATTGGGCAAAAACATTGGGAGGAGAGAGAATTCACTATATTTTTCACGCAGGGAACATGCATTGAAAACTGTGTCATGAGTACATGCATGTTGGAGCAGGTACAACGATAGTAAATAATATCAAGCGGGGAACATGCGTGGCATAATATGATAAGAGCATAAAACTGGTGGAATAGAAGACAAGTGGTAAGCCAGGATGTAAACATATATAATATAATAATAATAATAACAACAAAATCAGAGATCTGAAGTAAAACCCAATGAAATCAAATAGGTAAAACTAGCGGTACAAACTCAATTTACGGCTTCATGAGATAAGTACGTCAAAGGAATAATCCAAACAAGAAACCTTCATCTATATACCGTATATCTCACGTCATCGTAAGCTAAGTCCATACGACTCGAATTGTAAACCACACAACGAATTATTAGTTGGCATCTTTTATTATTATAACTTGTCCTACTCAGATGTCTAGGTATGTAGACTAGCGTTCTAGCACACATATATCCACATCTGAATAAAGTAAGATTGTTATTAGAAAATAATGACGAGACCTATGAGTTATGTTTACAATGGGTTCTGTACCTGTCCAGAACAACGATCCAATAACCTGAAATTTAGTCAGGTCGTGCCGCTAAGCATTCATGATGAATAGATTACAATAGCCGAGGTGTAAGAACTATCCCACCCGGAACACCTAGGGCCTACAGGTAGAACCTCAAGATTTTAGTTGCACATCCTTATACCATTGCAAACAAAACCACTATTGAAGTCCATCAGTTTCCCCTTACTCAGTATAAGTTGACCTTTTTTATGATTTATTATGTAATTATCAATTTACGGGAATAACTGGAGCAGGATGTGATCAGGAATACAAGAGTGCATGTATAATTAGAGTACATGAGTACTATAGATTCAGGTTACTATATATATAATACAGGATAACAGGTCACTATATATAATACAGGATAACAGGCACAAGATTCCCGTAAATGTGATAATCACAGGTCAAGTTTTAACATGACAAGAGGCATGTGCTAAGTGATATCATAACAGGGACAAGTGTCAAACAGTAGCATGACAGGTGATAGCATGACAGGGGGCGATATCAGGCAAGTAACAAGAGACAACATGATAAATGATAGCACGTTAAGTGAAAGCATGTTAAGTAATACATGAAAATAGTACCGATATAAGAGATCAGTATGAATACCGAAAAACCATACAGTCTCAGAAAAATAGTATAAATAAAATTTCAAACTCTACACAACCATAATAGAAGAATAGATAAACTGAAAAAAGGCAATTTAGCAAGCAAACGAACATCCAAGCGGACTTAAGCAAGTTAGAGACACAGATGTTTTCCATTGAAAATTTAATAAAGGAAAACTTACAAAATTTGAGAAGAAGATTACAAGTATTTTTTAAAGAAAAAAGAAAATTACAAGTAGATCTCCTTTGAGATTTCTGGGAAAGTGTGCCCGTAGGAGTCTGATCAGCGCGCTACCACTTTGTCCTGTTAATGATGCGAGTGATTTATCTTTGAATGCTGCGACTTAAGAATTCTTTCTCGCCTGGTTCTGGAAATTCCTTAAGAGAGGAAGATCTTAGGATATTAACACCCTAAATTAATTCTTGTAGGATTAGAGAAGTGATTCTCTGAATTCTTGGAAGCGAGAGGGTAGATTTTTTATTAGCTTAAGCTTTGAAGTCACTAAAGAAGCTTATGCTCTTCAAAAGGTCTCTTGGACTTGAATTTCTTCAAGACCTTGAGCCTAGTCTACTAGTGGACTATTTATAAGCTCAATAGGGAGTTATGATTCCTTTGATTGTCTCCTCTTAATTAGGGATCATGATTGTAACTACCCATTAACTCCCCACCCAACTTAGTGGCGCGGTTACTCTCCTCAGGCGAGGTTAGCCAGTTGAGGCGAAGCAAGCCTCCTCCAGCGATGCTGGCCAGTTGAGGCGAAGCTAGCCTCCTCCGACAATGCTAGCCAGTTGAGGTGAAGCTAATCTCCTCAGGTGATGCTAGCCAGTTGGAGACGAGGCTAGCCTCCTTAAGCGAGGCTAGCCAGTTGAGACAAAGCTAAGCATTTTCACTCTTTCAGCGGGGTTATGCCAAGCTTCAGGCAAAGGTAGAAGTAAGCTCTCAGCAGAGCGATGCTAAGCTTCAGACAAAGATAGGAGTTGTCCTTCTGCACGGCTATGTAGAACTTCAAGCAAAGTTATAATTAGCCTCTGGCGAAGCTCGAATTAATTTCAGGCGAAGCTGTAAGTTAGCTCTCTGTAAAGCTATGAAGAGCTTCATTCCATGCTATCAAGAAAGCTTCAGGCGATGCTATAATTAGCTTCAGGCAAAGAGAAGCTGTAAGTTAGCTCTCTGTAGAGCTATGAAGAGCTTCATGCGAAGCTATCAAGAAAGCTTCAGGCGAAGCTAAAATTAGCTTCAGGCGAAGCTGTAAGTTAGCTCTCTGTGGAGCTATGAAAAGCTTCATGTGAAGCTATCAAGAAAGCTCTAGGCGAAGCTAGAATAAGCTTCAGGCAAAACTATAAGTTAGCTCTCTATGGAGCTTTGAAGAGTTTCAAGGCGAATCTAGACAAACTTAGCCTCTCAGGCGAGGCTATCCCCCTTGGGCTCGTGCAAGGCTAAGTGTTGAGCTAACTTAGCATCTTAGGCCTTCTTAGATCTTTTCAAAGATAACCTTGACTTATTGTCTACTTCACTGAATCAGTAGAGTCCAAGTCACTGATTTGTCCCTCAGAGATGGGCAGAAACTGGTCGTCAGCTTGTCTGCGATTTGTCTTTTATAAATGTCGACAAGTTAGATATCATTTAGACCAGTTGAAGAGCTGTTTGAGATTTTATCTTTTTTGAGTGTCAACAAAACCTCCTTCAAAGGTTTCATAAATCTGCAATGGGATGGTTCAAATTTTGAAATACTTTGAATTGCCTCGGGTGTTCGAAAGGGTGAGCATTCACCAAGTAGAATTCCCTAAAAAAATTAGATTTGTGACTGAAAATTATTCAGAGGCTATGAACATGATAAAATCAGTGTGAGTATCAGAGTTCACTGGGATAAAAAGAGCAGATTTAGGAATCTGTTTGTTCAGAGGTAATGCAGACATTACATGTTAGGAATCGCTAGAAAGAGGATTCGCTGTTCAGAGGTGATAAACTGGACATAACAGCGAGAAGAGCTCCTACTGGATTGGAATATTAGATCTGGGTATCCGTCAGTTTAGAGGTGACGAACTTGACATAGCTAATTAGGAATCACCAGATACGAAGCCTTGTCGTTCAGAGGTGCCGAACTGGACATAACAACAAAGAAGAGTGAGATTAAATATTCGTCAGTTCAAAGTTACTGTTCATGACCGATTAGAAATTATCAGACTCGAAGTGTTTACTGTTCAGAGGTGACAAACGGGACATAATAGTAAACAAAAAGGTGAGACT
The DNA here is from genome assembly GCA_038442645.1 of Agave tequilana. Lineage (NCBI taxonomy): Eukaryota > Viridiplantae > Streptophyta > Magnoliopsida > Asparagales > Asparagaceae > Agave > Agave tequilana. The sequence goes on from JAVJIF010018289.1 coordinate 38,279, forward strand.
TGGTTATCTGTCGGTTCAATGGTGATTCACTGAACATGACCGATTGAGAAGACTAAACATGACTGATTGAGAAGCCACCGAGCTTGAAATTTTGTCATTCAGAGGTGGCAAACTGGACATGATGACAAAATAGAGGTGAACCCAGTTTTAGAGACCCGTCTATGCAGAGGTGATAAACGGGACCTGATAGACTAAGACACATTAAACTCTGAATCCGCTGCCAGAGGTAGTCATATTAACTTAGCAGCTAGCCCACTAGGGACTGCAAAGGTGAATTGGAACTGGACATAATAGCAAAGGAGTAGTCCCTACCAGACTAGAAGATGAGACTTGGTTATCTGTCGGTTCATAGGTAATATGGATATAACCGATTAGAAGCCACCAAACTCAGAATTTCTACCCTTCAGAGGTGACAAGCTGGTCATGACGGTAAAAAGAAAGAATTCCACTTAAGAAAATAGGACTTGATCATAAACTCTGTGAAAAAATTAGTATCTCCTTCGCATGTTATTTGGGAGAAATTGTCAAAGGTATATTGTTAACGTGACAACCAGGAAAGTTCACTGAGGACTGAAAAGGGAAATAAAAGACATGGAGAGGAGTCTACCTAAAACTCACTGGGGAGTTACAAAATGAATCCCATGAAAGATCATATGTCAGAGATAATCATTAACGTGACAAAAAGAACTCTGTGGGGATTCAGTAGGGAAAAGATTATTCCCTAAAAAATTGTCAGAGGTAATCATTAACGTAACAACAAATCTCTTTCTGGAGAATTAGAAAGAGATTTTGTCAGAAGTGATCGTGACAGCTTCTCCACTTGGGGATTTGTAAAGCAACCTGTTAGAGATGTGATGTTAACTTGACAAGGATTCATTTACTGTTAGAGGTGTTTGAATATAACAGCAATTTGAGTGGAACTGTCATTCTATTGAAGAAAATGACAAGTGGAGTTTGATCTACTAGGGACATTAGCAAGATTTGCTGGGATACTCAAAAGGTTTTACTGTCAGAGGCGTGAGTTTTAAGCATGACGATTCTGATCTGTGATTTATTTCATTGAAAAAATGAATATAACCTTTTGTGGTACTACCATTCCATGGACGGGAACTGGTAGGAGACTTTGGTGAGAAAAGCGGGATCAAGTTCTTTAGGATTTTTAGCAAATCCTTAGCTATCAACGGGTTTGGTATGCCTTTGTCAACTACCATTTGAGTTAGGCTAGCCATGCTATTCCCCTCAGCATGAGTTGTTGAGAATTTTACATTGAGCTTAGAAGCCAATATTTTCCTCTAGCCTTATTCACCGAAGATTTCAGATCGTGTCCCGTGAAATGAACATTTCTGTATTCCACTGGTGACCTCTAAAATCTCACTGTAGATTAAAGAGTTAAGTCTAAACTCTATGGGAAATTTGTCGGGTAGATCTACATTCCTCGTGGAGCGTCTCTTTTTGTTCATCAAGACTGTGGTTCCAAGCTAATCTTCATTTCTAGATATGGAGTACAAATCTCACAGGGAATATATCGAGTAAGTCGAGATTCCTCGTGAAGTTTCACTTTTGTTCATCATAATCAAGACTCTATTCACAGCTGATCATCGAAACTGAACATAGATGTGAAAACACTAGAAAGGTCCTGTAAGGATGCATCACAAACCTTCTTTGATGAATTTGGCTCATTCAAGATCATCGTGAAGTCAAACTGATTTGTCGAAAGAAGAATGCACAGATGGCTGAAATTGATTCCACCTAGGGAAGGAACTCCTTGAGGAGATGAAATAGTCAGACGAACCCGACTTGATGATCAAAGGTGTAATGTTAACATGATCATGTATTGTACTTCTTTGATCAGAGGTATAATGTTAACGTGATCATGGATAACACTTGTCGTTGATTGGCATCAGGAGCGTGTCACAGTTTAGATTAGCTAGGTGATAAGATCCACTCGAGTAGACTGCCTCTACTATGAAAGGTTGTCCTTATTTGGTTGATAGAATGGCATGTTCCAACCCCTGCGCGTTTCTGACGTCGTTAGCTGTTGTGTCTCGTCGGTGATTTGGTTGTACTGTCGCAAGTATCATTTGTCAGACCTAGTGCCTGTTAGCTATCAAATAGCAGTTAAGACAGTTGTCTCCTCTTCAGAGCTGCTGAGATGAGTTGCTGGTGCGGTGTCATCTGCTGCGAGAGACATTGCAAGACTTGCCTTTAACTTTGGACTAGCTTCAGTCTTATTGCTTTAGCCGTTAATGGGATAAGATCCATGGCTTTTGGAAGTAGAGTTGACTACCTCCATACTCTCTTTTAGGATAGGGGTTAGACAGTGGTCTTTTTATGTTCTGACTTTCGGGTCAAGACACCCGCTCCACTCAGCGCTTGAAGTTTGTCCTTAAAGACATTACACCTGCAAGTAGGATGATGAACCATCTTTTGAAAAAGATAATAGTTGGGATCATTCGTTCATCTTACTTTAGCAACTTGAGCTTGTTACCTTTGTTGAGCAAGTGGAAAAGTGTCACCATATGCTCATCTTTGAAGGAATATTGTCTCTGATACTCTTAAGTCTTGTTGGAGTTGTCTTTCTTTGATCAAGTTCCTTCATATACTTTCAATGCTGATGTATCAGAAGATTCAGCCGTGTCATAGTTTTTGCTGTTGAATCCCCACGTGCTTTTGGGGGTCTCAAACTTTTTAGCTAATTTTTCTACTATCTCGGCTTATTTAATATGCTCCTTCCAAGTGTGGGCTTTGACAGCTCCCATGCGAACTTTCACTTTGTCAAGAAAGTTGTACCTACACGTCTGAAGCAACATAGGCAAAAGCATGCCTGCAGGATACATGAGAGAAAGGTTGCGGAACTTCTCTATGTAATCCCATGCAGATTCTCCTACTTCCTGGACTACTGAAAGAGAGTGTGTCCATAGTCACCTCGGAATCATCCTCGTAGAATTGGGAGAGAAATCGGGTTTCCAAGTTGAGCCAGGAATTGATAGAGTTCGCGGGGAGACTCCTGAACCAATCAAAGGCTACCCTCTTGAGAGTGCCAACGAACAATCTGGCCATGATAGCATCATTACCTACTACATTACCGATTTGCGATCGGAAGTAGTAAATGTACAGATTTGGCGAGCTCTTGCCATCATATGAGTGCAGCGTTGGTGGCTTTAACTTTGGCGGATATGGGTCTGAATCCCATTCCAAGGGGTAAGGATGGACTGCCCCTATTTTTTCATCCCTTTAGGCCAGGGATGCGATCTGAGCTTGGATGCATTTGATCACTTTGACATCGATTGAAGAGCCCTCTTTTGAATGATCGGTCTTGAAAGGTTCATTGTTGTTGTTCTCTTTATTTTCATGATTACTACCGATTGTGTTATCATTGTTCCGATTTGTTAGGAGCTGAGATATTATTTGCTGGATGTTGTCCAAGGCTTCTTGCTGGGCCTTGAAAGTCTGCTCCCGTGCCTCCATGCGATGACAGACATCATCATCATTATTATTATCAGCCATGTTGGCTGATACAAACCCTGCCTGCACAGAGCTGATGGTGGCAGAGGAAGCGTAGCCGCTGGCTTCTTCTTCATCATCAAACCATTGGAATTGGAGTCTCAATGGTTCTGCCAATCTAGCTTCTGAGGAAGAAGGTTGTCCATAATTATAGGGTATTACTACCCTGAAATGAGTACCTTGAAAGACACCCTTTTATTCGACCAGAGCCTAACCTAAGCTGGCGCTCTGAATGAGGAAGTGTGAACCCCCTGTTTTCTTCTTTAAGATCATAGCAGATCCTTTCCTCTGCTTATCATGTTAACAGAGGTAGCTACGAGGTAAGACACCTTCACTGTCTTCTTTTTTCGAGACTTGAGCTTCTCAGAAGTTTGGACTGACAACTGTTTGAACACAATTGCTGGCTTGGAGAAGAATTTGTGGGAATTGATCCAAAACAATAGTGGATGGAATGTACAGTCATAGATTGACACCCCGCTTGTCCGCGCTGGGATGGCGAGATGTGAACTGGCTCTTTAGAGCGCAGTTTTCACTTGTTACCCAGATAATCCCGCAAGTCTGTATTGCCTGGATCCAACTGATCCAAGACGGAGACTTAGGGAAATTGAGATGTTAGCCCGCTTGGGTTGAGAAACCCTGAGCTTGGCCTTCAAGGCGTTCTTTTTGGCTATAGGCGAAGGTAGGATAGCTTCTCCTGAAAGAGTAGCTTCGCAATGCGAAGCTGTTGTTTTAGCTCTGCTTTTGAAGGCGAGCTTAGCTTTACTATGCAGAGTTCCTCTCTTGAGCGAAGCTGAACTAGCCTCACTGTTAGCACTCAGTGGTGCTTCATTTTTAACCTCACGGCTAAGTTTCTTAACACTAAGTGCTTTAGTTCTAACCTCGCCTTTAAAAACTTTAGCACTAGGTGTTGGCAATGAGAGTAGCACACAAAGGTGTTTTAGCCTTAGCCTCACGTAATAGGCGAGGCTGAACTCTACAAAGAGTTGAATTAGCTTCACATGATGAAGCTATCGGAGCACTTAGTGTTTTGGTTTTGCCGGTAGCTTCGAGCCTAGCACTTCCCAATAGTGTTGATGATGCAAGCGGGGCTGCAGTAGCCTCGCTGTTAGCACAAAGTGTTTTAGCCTTAGCCTCGCGAGACAAGTGGGGCTTAGCCCTGCGAAGAGCTGAAATTGTCTTACAGTCAGAGACTAATTTAGTTTCGCAAGAAGCTGAATCAAGAAATGTATCTCTAGCCTCGCGTGAGGCTACATATTTTGCAATCCATGTAGCCTTAGCAGAGGCTGTTTTAGATTCACGAGGAACCCTTATAGATTCGCGCATAGTGTTAACATATTGGCACGAGGCTATGTTAGTCTCTGCTGAGAGTACTAGACTTGCATAGAGTCTGTTTAGCTTCACCTGAGACTGCAATAGGCTTGTAGAGAGCCTTATTTGTCTCAACAGAGACTTGCTTCCAAAAGGTTATCAGAAGGGCTCTGGCTACGCTGACCTTCCTGTGCTAGAGCACATGTAGAGGGCTTGTGCTACCCCCAGAGAGAAGTTGTTCAAATCACTCTTGGTCAAAATAAAAGACCAGCGTCTCAGCAATAGGCCTGAGAGTTTGATCGTCGCATTGTGACACTTGATTCTCAGCAATTGAGAATGCAATTCCCAGCGGAGTCGCCATCTTGTTTTTCTTTGAAAATTTAATAAAGGAAAACTTACAAAATTTAAGGAGAAGATTACAAGTATTTCTTTAAAAAAAAAAGGAAAATTACAAGTAGATCTTCTCTGAGATTTCTAGAAAAGTGTGCCTGTGGGAGTCTGATCAACGTGCGACCAACTTTGTCCCATTGATGATGCAAGCAATTGATCTCCGAATGCTACTACTTGGGAATTCTTTCTCACCTGGTTCTGAAGATTCCTTGATAGAGGAAGATCTTAAGGTATTAGTACCCTGAAGTGATCCTTGTAGGATTAGAGAAGTGATTCTCTGAATTCTTAAAAGTGAAAGAGTAGATCTCTTATTAGCTTAAACTTTGAAGCCACCAAAAAAGCTTATGCCCTTCAAAAAGCCTCTTGGACTTGAATTTCTTCAAGACCTCAAGCCTAACCTACTAGTGGGCTATTTATATGCTCAATAGGGAGTTATGATTCCCTTAATTGTCTCCTCTTAATGAGGGATCATGGGTGTAACTACCCATTAACTCTCCCCCACTAACATAGTGGGACGGTCACTCTCCTCAGGCGAGGCTAGCCAGTTGAGGCGAATCTAGCCTCCTCTGGCGATGCTAGCCAGTTGAGGCGAAGCTATCCTCCTTAAGCGATACTAGCAGGTTGAGGCGAAGCTAACCTCCTCAGGCAATGCTAGCCAATTGGAGGCGAGGTTAGCCACCTCAGGCGAGGCTAGCCAGTTGAGACAAATCTAAGCATTTTAGCTCTTTCAGTGGAGTTGTGCCAAGCTTCAGGCGAAGGCAGAAGCAAACTCTCAGCAAAGCTATACTAAGCTTCAGGTGAAGATAGGAGTTGGCCTTCTGCACAGCTGTGTAGTGATTCAGGCGAAGCTATAATTAGCCTCTGGCGAAGCTAGAATTAGCTTCAGGTGAAACTGTAAGTTAGCTCTCTGTAGAGCTATGAAGAGCTTCATGCGAAGCTATTAAGAAAGCTTCAAGCGAAGCTATAATTAGCTTCAAGCAAAGCTAGATTAGCTTAGGCGAAGCTGTAAGTTAGATCTCTGTAGAGCTATCAAGAAAGTTTCAGGCGAAGCTATAACTAACTTCTGACGAAGCTGTAAGTTAGCTCTCTGTGAAGCTATGAAGAGCTTCATGCAAAGCTATCAAGAAAGCTTAAGGCGAAACTAGAATTAGTTTCAGGCAAAGCTATAAGTTAGCTCTCTATGGAGTTATGAAAAGCTTCAAGGCGAAGCTAGATTAACTTAGCCTCTCAGGCGAGACAATCCCCTTGGGCTCATGGAAGGCTAAGTGTTGAGTTAACTTAGCATTTTAGGCCTGCTTAGATCTCTTCAAAGGCAACCTTGGCTTACGTCTGCTTCACTGGATCAGTAGAGTCCAAGTCGCTGATTTGTCCCTCAAGGATGGACAAAAACTGGTCGTCAGCTTGTCTGGGACTTGCCTTTTATAAATGTCGACAAGTTAGATATCATTTAAACCGGTTGAATAGTTGTTTGAGTGTCAACAACGGATATCGAACAGTGTTTAGTCACTAGAACGCTTAACGGAGATACTGAAATAATTTGGCTTGAATTCGGCTGAGTTCTGCCTAGAAGAATCTAGTGATCAAGCGCTGAGCGCTAAGCGTGCCTACCAGGAGGAGCATAAGAGAGCGGACAGTCTAAGCGCACTCCTCTTTCGATAAAGTGGGTGAGAGTCCGAGGGCTAGAATACACTCGGGGTCTAAGCGCACTCTCGGTAGTTACCACAAAACCCATAAGGGTGCAAGGTCTAGACCTATAGGGTAGCTAGCCAGGGAGTGGGCAGGAATCCAGAGTTGGTACGGGAGTACATGCACTGTTTGTACCACACATGCATAAATATAATGTCATTTACACTATTACAAGTATTACAATACATCAGTCTGATACAAGTCAAAACATGTTCACGGAATACAACACACCCACACACGTACAATCACACCAGATTGATACAAAATGCAACACAATACAAAACCTAATACAAGCCTAATAATGCGAGGAAAAAATACAATTTCCAAAACTTCACACATCCGAGCTCTCGAGCGAGGAAATACACGAAACGAGAGAAGAAAAGGGGGCTTAACCCCTTGGTGGCCGCCGGCCCCTAGGGTAGTGCGCCGGCCTCCTCAGGAGGCTAAGAAGCTGGTCGGCCTAGGGGAGAGAGAAGAGGGAGAGTGGAAGAGAGTGGTGATGGAGATGGTGTTTGTAGTTGGTGGTGTTGGATTTTGAAGAAGAAATGAAAAAGAAGTAGAAGGAGGTGATGGTGATGATGGTGATGTTGGAGGTTGAAATAATGGTGATGAAGGTGGTGTTGTGATGGTGAAAGTGAAGTGGTGGTTATGGCGAGAAAAATAGAAGAGGTGGTGGTGAAGATGCAGGATTTGTAGTGGTGATGGTGATGTTGTTGAAGATGGTAAAGTTATCGCCGGAATAGTCGCTGGAGATGTCGTCGAAGTAGAGGGGGCCGACCTAGAGCTTAAGCTGGTGGCCAACCTAGGTGAAGATGAAGTGGAGGTGGTTTGGTGGAAGGATTTGTGGGTGGTGGTTGTTTTGGAGAAGGTAAAGGAGATGGTGGAATTTTCGTGGAGTTTTGGAGTTTGCGGTGGAATAAATGGAGATGGGGGAGGAAGAAGATGACGGTAAGGAGTTATAATAGTTGTAGTTGTAGGGAAGATGAAGGAGAAGTTAGTAATGATGAGGGTTTTTGATGGAGAATAGTCGGTTAAAGAAGAAAATGGTGTATAATTTGGAGTTGGAGTTTAAAGGAGAAGGGAAAAGATTAGGGTTAGGATTTTTTTGGTGAAATGGAGAAGGAGTGAGGTGGCTTATCCAGCCCTAGTAATAGGAGAGGGATGATGAGTGAGTTGGGATATTTTGGAGGAGATATTTTGCAAGGAAGGATGTAGAATGTTATAGAATAATGGAGAAATGTTTAGAAGTTGTTAGAAGTAAAAGGAAGGAAGGAAAAAGAAAAAAAGAAAAGAAAAGAGGAAAAGGAAAAAAAGAATTGGAAGAGAAAGAAAAAATAATTTGAATGGTAGAATTCCCGGGTTTAGTAGCGGATGCGGAAAATTTTCGTAAAAATATCGAAAACGCCGAAAACCAAATATCTCGGAAAGCTCCCCAAAAATTCACAAAAATGAAGAATATTATACTAAAGATTATGATGAAATCAGATTTAAGAAATTTAATCCTAGTTTTAAATTAAAAATATGCAGGTGTTGATGCTCGAAAAAGACCAAACTACCGCATTCATCTTCAGCCGGTCTGAACAACGTCTAACTTATCGACATCTACAAAAGATAAGTCGAAGACAAGCTGATGACCAGAAATGAGCAGCAACATGGACATTACTAATCCAGCAAAGCAGATAGTAAGTCAAAGATTCCTTTGAAGAGACCCAAGCAGGCCTAAGATGCTATATTTAGCCTGATATAATCTCAAGATAAACTTCATAGCTCCGCATGGAACTAACAGCTTCGCCTGAGCTCAGTTGATAGACTCGCTTTCGCCTAAAGCCTTCCATTTAGCCCCGCCAAGGGCTGATTTAGGAGCTTCCTCCAGAAGCCTTATACCCTAGCTGAGTCATTACTCCGTTATGAGCTGAGTCTCAGCTTCGCACGAGGCTCTGAAGGCAACTTCTCCTGAAACTATGCGCTAAGTCTTAACTTCACATGAGCAAGCTTCGCATAATCTAGCTTCACCTTAGCTAGTTCCGCAGGATCCAGCTCCGCATGATCTACCTTCGCATGATCCAGCTCCGCAGTGAACTTTGCCAGGTCATCAAATTGACCGTTTCAAAATCGCACGAGGGATTAATGGGTGAACCCCACTAATTTAGTTGGATTAACGCCACTTTAAGTGGGCGGTTACACCCGCCCACTTCGCCCCACATTAAGTGGAGACAAATCAGTCATAACGGCAGGAGGACGTTTGTACGAACCCTCTAGCTTGCCAGAAGCTCGCAGAGAGCTTCGCGGCAAGGTCATTTGCGAGCCTCGCGTGAAGTTAATGGCTGATTCAGTTTTGCTGAATTCAAGGGGGCGGTTACACCTCACTTTTGCCTATAAATAATCCCTTACTAGACCCAGGGACAGAAGGACGGATAGAGAGAGGAAAATCGACTCGAAAAGAGCAGAATTCCTAGCAAAAGGGCTCTACTGATCTTCTGTTTTCCGATTCCCTGAACAAAGCGAGAAGGGAGTCTTATTAGGAAACAGTCTGATCATCTGACCGGTCACATCGTCAAAGGGATAAAGTGATCGCGCGCTGATCAGATTCCTACCGGCATATTTCCCCTGAAATCTCAGAGGAGATCTTCCTGTAATTTTCTTTCTTTAATGAAATACTTATAATTTCGCTCCTCGACCCCCTTTTTGTAAGTTTTTCCTTTGTTGAATTTTTCAATGGAAAACAGCAGGTTTTAGACTCGGTCAAATTTTGGTATATCTATCATCAATACTAGTCGACACTGAATCTGATCGGATTTTGACAAATTCAAAAAAATTCCAAAAAATGCATAAAGGTGGCAAATATTATTCTAAGAAAAATTGTGAAAGCGATTTCTAGAAATTTGGCTATATTTGTAAATTAAAAATCCTGAAATCGACCAGCGATAGGGATCGACACCGATTTTGAAGATTTTACAATTTACTTTAGAAAAATTTCAGAAACATAAAAAATCTAAAATATTAGAAAATGATGTTTGAAACTAAAATCGATCAAATCTGACTTCCAAAAAGACCAAATCGAGCAATACACTAGGATCGGGTCCCTAGTTCAGATTAGGGTTAACTCTCAGTCCACGAATTCGGATCTAATACAAAACAATCACATAATTAATCATAAAATAAAACAAATACGGGAAGTAAATCAAAAAATATGATCGAAAAATTTGAATACGTATCTAAGTACATATTCCGAAAACATGGTGTTACATTCCATTCACCGTACAAAAATTTCGTCCTCGAAATTTCGACAAAGGGAAAATGAACACAGGAAGGACAGGGACGGGGATTATACCAATTAAAATATGAATCACTATGGGTAGGGCTCTCAAGTCAACTAGACAATAATCAAAACATGGACATCTTCTGCACTTCCTTCCGTATAAATCTTCAGGCGATGCCATATAATACCGGTGCGATATCACTTCTCTATCTGGGAGGTATGAAGCTATACTTGATGAAAAGTCCGTAATAGAATTCCCGATGTGCTATATGCTTACTATTACTCTGGGAACATATCAGAATACCAAAGATAAAGAAAACCCTGATAATTCTGAGCATAGATAAAGAAGACTGATAATCAAGAATTCTGAATACTGGGTGTCAATCACTCTGAACGATGTAACCAATATAGAATACCCATAGAGAATCCTAAATACTGACTTCTGAAAGATAACCTGATTGTAGATCAATTCTGAGAATATCCGAGCTTTATACAGTTGGTCGAAGATATCATATAATAGCTTTGTCCAATACTCTGCCGCTACATCTCCAGTCCACCCATATCTTAATTTGGTATAAAGAAGACTAGAATGAAAAAATGAAAAGATGAAAAAGACTTAGGAATCAATGAAGAGACGATCAAAAAGGAATAGATAACTCTGCACTTGTAGTTGGATTGTATAAGGAGGAATCATGCATTCTAGTTGCAAATTTCTTTACCATTAATTTGTCATCTGGATATACTGAAGATGGGAGAGCCTAGGCTCCGATACCACCCTGTAACACCCCGAACCTGAGGGTATAGAGACGTTATTGTGACGTATATATGTATGTCAAAAATACCCTCATATATATACTCTAAGTATCAGTACATGCAAGAATCAGAGTTTGAAAATACGTGATGCATCATACATTCAAACATATGAGTACAATTATAAAGTTAATACAAGATGCAATACAATATTACAAGAATATTGCATCACGATAGGCGCAATTGTGAGAATACAAAGACATATACAAGTATGAACAGTACAAAGGGCGCTCATGAGTTACAGAAGGAAAACTCGAAAGACGAGCAGGGGCCTGGAAGGATAGGGTCTCAGACGATTTGCCGATGATCCACGCTATCATTGTACTACTCTGATCAGCAACCGGGAGAATCCACAAGCTCCAAACTCTGGGATCTGGACATGAGGATTCATGGGAGTCAGAACTCGCCAATAAGTGGTGCGGTAAATGCCAAATGGCGGTGCAGGAATAAGCACACGTGTATCGATAAATCTAACTTAAAAACAAGCATTGAAAACTATGTTGTGAGTACAGGCATGCTGAAGCAAGCAGAGAGGTAGTAAATGATATCAAGCAGAGAACATGCATGATATAATATGATAAGAGCAGGAGACGGTGGAATAGAAGACAAGTGGTAAGCGAGGATGTAAACATATGTAATATAATAATAATAACAATAAAACCAGAAATTTAAAGTAAAACCTGATGAAAGCAAATATGATAAAACCAGCAGTACAAACTTAGTTTACGGTTTCATGAGATATGTACATCGAAAGAATAATCCAAATAAGGAAACCCTCATCTATGTACCGTACATCTCATGTCATCGCATGCTAAGTCCATAGGACCTGAATTGCAAAATACGCAATGAATTATTAATTGGCATCTTTTATTATTATAGCTTGTCTTACTTGATTGGAAATAAAAGAGCAATGAGAATTATCGTCTAGCTTTGGGCTAACGGCCCGTGTCCACGAGGAGGAATGTGATAGAAGCTTTTCGATGAATTGTTAAATAACAAAGAATGGCGTTTGTATTTTTCTTTGTTGAAAAGAGAATGGAGAATAAGAAAGTGATTTTAAAGAAAAATTGAAAACTTAGAGAAGGCTTTAGAAAAGGTGATTTTAAAAAGTGTGAAGATTGTTTGGTTGTTTTTAATATATGAAAAAGATCTGGGCTCACTATCTTATTACTCAATGATAAGTTCTTCCCTTGAAATTTGTAGTGTCTTAACTTGATCATAGGCAAAAACTTAAGCTTGAGCAGTGTTCTAAATGGCAGCCACAGCGGCCACATCGGCTGAAAAAATTTATCGGGGATGGGGAATATCGGGACATATCAGGAATATTTTCAAAAATCGAATGTCAAAATCGGATTGTAAATATACATATCTTCTTGTTTTAAATTGCATCTCAATAAGACAATGTATTCATAAATTATATAAAGCTACATCATACTTATATGTTTAACATATACTTAACTCGATAACTTGCATTAAGCTTATAAATGCATAATCACTATCCAAGTGTAGAATCTTCGCAAATGTCACAGTGTCACAACGCTCGAATTACCTAAGTACCTAACCTAGAAATTGAGTGCAAAACGCTATATCGGGTCCAAAATCGCCGAAATTGTGGCCGATATATCGGGTCCATGCCGATTTACGATTTTGGGTGAAAATCGCTATATCGGTTTGGATGTGCCAAATCATTGCGGCTAGGTGCCGTAAACGCAATATCAGCACAATATCGGGGTTATATTGGAGATATTTAGAACACTGAGCTTGAGTTTCGAAAGTCTTAAGCAAAGCAAATAAGATTGTTTGGAAATGTTTAACTCTTTTTCTTAAGGAATACTCTTGAACTAATACTAAATCATCAAATTGTCTTTCAAGTATGAAATAAAAACAAGTTCAAGTGATGTTTTAAAAGAAATAGAAGTTTAGAATCTAAATCCATCCTCATGTGCCTTCAAGAACACTTTCAAAGAAGAAAGGCTTAGTTTAAGGCATACATATGATTTCGTTGGTTATTTACATTAAAACTATCCAAAACAAGAAGGATCGAAGAGAGATGATAGTGAGCCTAGAAAAATGAATTTAGCTACTCATGATTACAGTAAAGCAAGGCAAGTTAATAAAATAAGACATACCCTTGAATTGGAGAAGAAGAGAAGCTTTAAACCTTTATTAGTGTCACTTCAATCTTCAGATTACAATCACTCTATTCCTCTCTCTCACTGGTATTTGGAGTGAACTATAAATTAAAAAAATAGAGATACAACTTCTTTATACTATCTAATAAAGAACCTAAACCCTAAAAATAAAGAGAAAAATCTAAACTAATTCTGGTCCCTTTTTCTCTGAAAAATGCAGTATTTATAGGGAAAAATCAAACGGGGGAGGGCGTACGAAGATAGGGGGAGCAAACGCTCCCCCAACAAATCCTACCAAGCCGCGAAAATGTGTGTTTGGCCGCGTTTTCGCTACCCTTATCTCTTACTGGTTTTCTCGTTTTAGCTCTTGGATTTGACGAAACGGCCTTTGATCTGTGGTTTTAACTAATTGATTTGAGAAGATTTATTTTAATCAGTTTTCAACCTCTCTGATTTGCTATGATCTGTCCTGATTTTTTGATTTTGAATTAATTCTGAATTAAATCAGAATTTAATGGGCTTTTGGGTTCGTTTCTCTTCCAATTCCTTAAGCAATGGGCCTGCATTTTATAAAGAAAAATAAGACTTATTAATATGATTTATTAGATAATAACCATGGTAATGTGACAATATATATGCAATATATGTGACCGATCACACCCCCACACTTATCTTTTGCTCGCCCTCGAGCAAAACATCAAAACTAATCCTAATCAATTATTAGACCACTTTCGCAGGTCATTCGATTGCACTGTGCATGTGCAATAATCTGTTAAACCTCTATGTTGTCCCTAGAGGACGAGTTTTGTCTCGTGAGAATTTTCAGTGGATTGCACCCACAAAATCCATAAAGAAAGAAAAATGTTAATATTTTCGAAAAAGCATTTTGAGAAGACAAAATATATTTGAGGTATTGTTGTAAGAGTTTAAGTAATCTATAAGTTATAAGAAAATTGAACTTTTCATTCCTACACTTAGTCTCTATTCAAAAATATGTCATCAATTAAAGTAAGGAGCTGTATTATATTTCTCATCTAATCTATTATTTTACCCTAATTCATATGCACTTTCGTGACCGTGAAGTTTTAACTCGCATTCTTTAACGTTAACTCTTATGCTATATTTTTTATTATTTTATTTTTTATCTTTGGTGGTATTATTCCTTAATTCCATTAGGCTTTCTAATCTACCCATGTAACGAGCCTTTAGTCGGTGACACCCAAATCGGACAGTCTTAGGGCACCAGGTGAGAAAACACCCCTAAGGACTTAAACACTCGAGAAAACAAAGCCACGAAACTAAGGGCTTTTATTTATAAAATGTACCCCTTTTAAGCGTGACTACTTATGCTTCATGAGGCACAAATACCCAGCTTAATTAGAGGATTTATATATTTTTTTCTTTTTTTCAAACTTATATAATTATCTTTTGCATAACTACCAAGGTTTTCTTAGGCCAAAGCACCTAACTAATCAATAATTAGATTTGTTTATTTTTCATAGATATACGTATATATATTTTTTTTATAAGGCTTAAGAATCTTTGTTTTTGAACCCCAAGTGTGTAAGTGTATAAAATGTGCATATTTCTTCATGGTAAAGATCAAGACTAAATTACTTTTACCAATTTTCTTCCTAACCTTGAAAATCAAACAAGTCATCTTATTTTGACCAAGTATAAGAAATTCTAATTATGATTTCCCTATTCCTTAAAATTAACTTAATTTCTTACAAAAAAATATATCAAAATATTGTTCTTTTCGTTCAAGAAGTTTTTTTATATATATATATTTTTTTCTTTCTTTCTTTTTAGTTATATTAGTCATGTTTGAGTCCTGCCCCACACTTATCTCATGCATTGTCCCCTATGTATGAAAGAAATGTATAGATGCATGAAATGGAATGTAAAAGAGGTGCATAAAAACTTTTATATATATATATATATATATATATATATATATATATATATATATATATATATATATATATATATATATATATATATATATATATATATATATATAGTATACAAAAATATGTACAATATTATGTTTCTCTCATGCCTAGATCTTTTTAGGTCTCATCTCTCTAGCTCTCTTCCCATCATTCTAATGGGTTCTCTTTATAGGTCATAGTAGGGAGGTCAATCTTTTTGTCATTTTAGCTCTCTTCCTCCCCAATCTCACCTTCTTTAAGTTTTTCTTTCTCATATTTTTACATTCATTATTTAAAAATTGATCACTATCATACTTCTCAGTTGGAACTTCCTCACTATGAATGCCTAGGAATTCTAACTCAGTTCCATATATTTCCTCAAAACTTAGGTCGACACTTCCCCCTGGAGGTATGTATTTAACCAAAATATCCTTAGTCGGTTCATCCAAACACATGAGTTCTTCTTCGAAGAGATTTTCAAAGAGTAAGTCAATCCGAGGTTCTTGAATAATATTCTCATGTGATATATCATTAGTTGGCTCATCGAAAGTGAAGATATTCAAATCAAATTTTCTTTTTTTAAAGGGGACTCTAAAATTAGGATCTTTGATATATGCCTTCTCATCAATATAATCACATTCATTCTTAAATAATTCATCAAGAAATAGAGACTCATTCTCTATACCTTCACTTTCGTCATCACAATTGTTTTCAACAAAGTTTACCTCAAACGTTTAGTCTCTTATCTTACGAGGTTATTTTTCTGGATTGAAGACATTGACTTCTCTAGTCATGTCCCCAAAGGTTAACCTAATAGACCCATTCCTACAATTGATAATAGCATTGGCAGTAGTAAGGAATGGGCGCCCTAGGATAATAGGAGTTTGAGCTCTAGGATTGGACACAGGTTGTGTATCAAGAACTATAAAATCAATTGGGTAGATAAACTCCCCGACCCCGATAAGGACATCATTAATTTTTCCCTTTGGAACTTTCATAGAACGGTCAGCCAGTTGGATTGTGACTCGAGTTGGACTAAGATCGCCCAACCCGAGTTGTTGATAAACTTAGAATGGAAGCAGGTTGATACTTGTCCCTAAGTCAAGAAGTGCACGACTAATCTCGATTTGTCCTATAGTACAGGCAATGGTTGGACAACCTGGATCCTTGAATTTAACAGGGATCGAACCCGACAGTAGCTCACTAATGTTAGTGGCTAAGAAGACTTTCTTGGGTACGTTAGTCTTTCTCTTCTTTGTGCACATGTCCTTAAGAAATTTTACATAGGATGGGACTTGATAGATGGCATCAAAGAATGGCACATTTATCTTTACTTGATTGAACATCTCAATTATCTTATCCATGTATGGATTATGTTGTTGTTCTTCAGCTATTAGGAAATGGTACTATATGCTTGTACACCTGACTGGTTGACTAATCTGTTTCAGATTCGTCAGATTTGGAAGGATTTGAACTAGATGAGGTGGATGCTTGAGTGTGATTGTACTTAATGAGATTTGACACTTGATTATCAACTTTTTTCTCGACCTCAATGTATGAACAACATTCATTGATTCAATGATTGATCCTTAGCTAAATGAGCTTGTTGAGAATGTTTAGGATTCATTATTGGCTGACTGGACAAGGCACACTTTTGCCTCTCATTCTGTGGATTGGCTAATTGGCTCATTTAACCCTCTAGCCTCCGTATTATTTGCATGAGAGAATCTTGGTTCTTCATGTACCTTTCCATATTTCTCTCAAAATCAGTCATTCTCCTTTTCGGATTTTTGATAAATTCAGAAAAATTTCCGAAAATATCCTAACATAAAATATGAATTTAAGACACAATGCGAAAGCAGATCTTAGAAACTCAACTCCATTTGTGAATTAAATAGTAAAGCCGATTATCGGTATCGGTCGACACTGACTACGGAGATTTTACAAAATAATCCAGAAAAATTTTCAGAAAATTCTGAAAATTCTAAAATATTGAAAAATAATACTTGAAATTGAAACCTACTTAATCTGACTAGTAGAAAGGCTAAATCAATTTTCTACACCGTATCAAGCACTGATACCGTGACACGTACATCAAGGATCAGGGTGTTACATTTCTTCCCACCTTACAAAAAAATTCCGTCCTCAAATTTTAATCCAGGTATGAGAACAATAGTTACAACCCCAAAGCCTAAGTATTGCTTGCCAACGATGCTTCCGCTGCGCACTCTGATATCGATAGTGAAAGCGAGGTGGAAAATTGGTGTCGTGAGTCAAAGATAGAGAATGAGAATCCATAGGATGAAGAGAAAGTAAGAAGAAAATCAGAATATTCTGATTGATAACTAAAATGAGAGAATAGAAAAGCATCGAGGAATGAATTTTCAACGAAATGGCATTCTTGTACTCATAGCTGGAATCCCTAAATTCAGATACATTTGAGTTCTAATCTGAATCTGATTGTACTGTTGGTAAGAGCCCAAGCTTTGCCCTAGGTGGTTACCCACACTAGGTGTGAACCTAGGCTCTGATACCACTCTGTAACACCCCGATCCCGCAAGTACGGGGACGTTATGGCGATGTACATACGCAGGGCGAAAATACCCTCCTGTACGTACGCTAAGCCTCAGTATGGGAAATAGCCTCCATATGCACAAAAGTTTCAGCATTAAATAAGTATAAGAATACCTGCAGAAAGGGGCTAGTGATCATGATAGATATAGAAATATGAAAATATAAGAAAATAAAGACTAAATAATAAAGATACCTATGAATTAGAGTGGGTGACGGTCTCAAAAGAATCTCGCAAAATATCTGGTACAGCGATAGCTCGGATCTCCAACCTGGGCACGCAAACTCAGGGTCGTCAGAAAGCGACCTAGTGGGTGGTAAAATGAAGAAAGCAATAATATATGCTATAATAGTACAATCACGATAATATATAATATCTCTAAATACTCAGTATGTTATAACAGTATTATCTATCAGTACTATAAAATCATTATTGCCCAGCATGTTATTCGTATGTATATAAATAATAACCTGACGGTGTCCGTGGGAAACATGAATAATCTTACTATAGTGTCATGAGTGTCAGGTGTCCGTGGGAAATATGAATAATCTTACTATAGTGTCATGAGTGTACAAGCATGGTGTGTGCACGAAGAATATATGGAGCAGAACAATATATGAATAATGTTATTATTGGGTCACAATGGTTAGATGATGAGGAGGAAGCCAGCGAATATGCCTCTTCTGCCACAATTAGCTTGGTGTGGAAGAGTCTCGTGACTGCTAACATGGCCGACAACAATGATGATGACCTCCGTCGACAGATGGAGGCACAAGGGCAGACTTTCAACAAGAAGCCTTGAGTAACATCAAGCAGATGCATAACGGTGAGGAGCATAACGATGATGAGGGTCTTAAGACTGAGAAGTTGAAGGAAATCTTCTAAATTGATGCCGAGATCATTAAAGGCATTCAGCTTAGATTGCTTCCTTAATCCAGAGGGATGAACTGAAGGAGGTGGGGATGACTCGTTCTTACCTGCTGGAGTGGAATTTGGTACAGCACCCACCGAAGTTCAAGCCACCTACGTTGCATACGTACGATAGCAAGGGCTCACCCAACCAACAGATCTATTACTTCCAGTCTCAAACTGGTAACGTGATAGATAATGATGCCATCATGACAAGACTGTTCATCAGCACCCTTAAGGGGGTAGCCTTTGACTGCTTTAGGAGTCTACCTAGAGGCTCCATCAATTCTTAGATTGACCTAGAAACTCGATTTCTCTCTTGATTCTATGAAGACGATACCGAAGTGACTATGTACAAGCTCCTCTCAACAGTCCAGAAAGGAGGAGAATTTGTGTGGAATATATTGAGAGGTTCCGTAACCTTTCACTCCTATGCTCTGCAGGCATGCCGTTACCCATGTTACTCCAGACATGTCGGCATAACTTCTTGGACATAATAGATGTTCATATGGGAGCTCTCAAAGCCTGTACATAGAAGGAGCTTATTGAGCAAGTTGAGATAGCCGAGTAATCGGCTAAAAAGTTTAAGCCTTCAGTCCCTAAAAATAAATGGGAGTCAACACCAAGGGGCGTGATGCAGCCCAATCTTCTCAATCGAAGGGGAAAGAGACCATGGTTGTTGAGCTATCTGGAACGGACCAACCAAAGCAGAAAACTAACACAAACGATAATCAGGAATTTAAATTCCCACCAAAGGTGTACTCTTTTAAAGATGAGTAGGTAGTGGTAATCTTCCATTTGCTACACAAGGGTAACAAGCTTAAGTTACCTGAAGCTCGGCGACCTAATGAAGTGGGGTATACAACTGATCCAAATTACTGCCTCTTTCCTAGGATGGTAAATCACTCTACCAGCAGGTGTTATGTCCTCAAAGATAAGATTCAAGCCCTGATAGATGCTGGAGTTCTGACTCACAAATCAGAACAAAAGAAAAACACCGGCAACAGGGTGACTATTAACTTCGGACATTCCCGAAGATGACTGTCCAAGACGGATTGGTCCCAATCTTTAAAGTAAGATTGGATGTCAACAACCCTATGGCTGAACAGCAGAAAGCGAAGGGACTCATTCCGATAATTATAGAGTCTAGAGAAATCATGTGGGTCTACCCAGATATTATCAAAGATGAGCAATGGGAAACCAACAAGCCTAAAAGAAATCATGTAATGTCGTCTCCCTCGCAGCGGATGGTGACTTTGTGATTGTAGCCTCTCTCAGTGACTCAGAAGGAGAGAAGCCTGCCTTAACAGCATAGCCTTTCACATCGCAGCCGGTGAGTACACGATCTGATAAACAGTACTTGCGACAGTACAACTAGACACCTGACAGAGCATCCCAACCAACGACATCAGGAATCATTGCAGCTGTCCAGGCCCCAGCGCCAAAGGACAAAGAAAAGCAGAAAAAGATTGGCTTTGATGAATCTTTGAAGAAGAATCCTTCCAGAGGACTCAATACTCCCTTTCGCTTTGACATATTGGCACAACTGGCCAATATCTCGGCACGTATTACTTTGCACGAGCTACTCCGTCTCTCCAAGGAGACGAGAGAGGAACTTAGGGATGCTCTTGCTGATTCAGAATCATTTGGCATGCAAGTACCTATCCCTACAAAAGAATATGGAGCTTCATGCCCCCGATGTCATTTGATATAACAACAAGTGCCTCGCATCACCTTCACCCCTGAAGATATGCTCCTCAAAGACAACCGACATGATAGGCCCTTGTATAATACAGGATACATTGGGTCTATACATATCGAGAGAATACAAGTTGATCATGTGTCTGCTTTAAGCATTATTCCCAAGAGACTGCTTTATTTTCTCGGTATCCCACTGAGTAAGTTACCAACCACGACTACAGCCATATATGACTTCAACACCGGGAGTAATCATCCTTTAGGCAAGATTCATCTCCGGTGTCAAATTGGAGACTTGAACTCAGAAGTGGCGTGCTACATCATTGACGCTGACACGTCCTACAACCTTTTACTCGGGCGACCTTGGATCCATGCTAACTGGATTATACCTTTCACACTCCATCAATACTTCAAATATGTGGACGACAAGGCAATGGTCAGGACAGTGTTTGCAGAAATGCAACCATTCAAAGGGGTAGAGAACTTTCATTGATTCTCTACATTATAAAGAGAATGGTAAAGTGATAAAAAAATCGTTGCCTGACGGCATCGATAGTAGCACGAGGCAGACTCAGAATCAGGAGAAGATCCAATGATTTTTTTTTGATGAAAAAATGATAATAGCATATCTGGATGATCCGGATTGTAATAACTCCGCCGATAATGGCGACGAATGGATCCTTAATGATAATGTGAATTTCGATTATTCCTTGTGTTGTGATGATGTATATAGTCCTATTAACATGAGCCCCCTATACATGCCTCTGCCAATGTCAACAGCGTGTATGCATATAGAAGAGAATGATGTTGGCCCAAAGGCCTTCACTCTAATTTTGATGATGATTAACTCATATAGTTATAGTTACTAATAATCTTGTGATATTTAATTTCAGATATTTGATCAAGATATTAGTAGGTGATTAGCTTCAACAAAGGTGTTTTGGAGGTTTCACATTGTGATTCAAGAGCTCGAGCGTCAAGATCGCATCTAGCACTCATTTGGAGTCAAGCTCGTTGGATCGCGTTTTTGGATCGAGTCGACTTGGAGAAGGAGTTCTACAAGAAGACCTCAGTTTATTTAGTTTAAGATTATGTTTAGATCTTGTGTAAAGATTAGATATCATTGATATGCTCAAGTTCACAATACACACACAAGTTTAAAATTTCATGTTTTGTTTTCGGTTTAACCGGTTTTTGGATTTCTAGTTCATATATATGGTTTTCATGGATAGATAGAATCAAAATAAGGTTACATGGTTTAATGTATATTAGATTTGATCTATATACATCTATACTTCATCTATTTAGAAAAAACTTATTTTGATAGTCTATTTCATTAGTTTGGAGTTTTGTATTTAAACAAAACTTATTTTTGTATTTAATGTCAAAGACATAGATATAATATCTTTCATGTATATTGGATTCTATCCATATACAACATGCTTAAAAGTTATTTCAATATCATGTTTTTGTACTTACATGAGTTTGGAGAAAACGTTTTTCCATTTCAAAAATTCAAGTTTTGAAAAATACGATTTTGGTTTAAGGCAAATTATCAAGAACACAAAAATAGTTCAAATAGTTTATAATATGTTTTGAATTTTTATCACACATATTTGTATTTCAAAGATCTAATAAGAACTGATTTTTGTAGAATTTATGTGATTTTATGGGATTTTTTAGAAGATAAAAAGCCAAGGTTTTAAATCCCTAATTTGCTGGACTGGCTGTCTGCCAGTCGACCGGACCGGTCAACCGAGGCAGAAGTCGGTCGATCGGTCCGGTTGACCAACGTGCACAGAACGTGCACGCAGCCCAGGCTGGGAGGCCGATCGACCACCCGGTTGACCGCCGAGAGCTTCTGCTCTCTGGAAATGGCCCCGGTCGACTGCCCGGTCGACCGGCAGAGAGCTCTGCTCTCTGTTTCAAGCGGCCAGTCGACCGGTGGCTCAACAGTTATAAATATGACCGTTGGCCGGTCGACCGCCCGGTCGACCAGAAGAGCAATTTTGCCCTTTGCCTGCTGCCAACGGGCAGATTTTGTTGAGACTATAAATACCCCCAATTTGAGCTAGTTTTGCACAAGTTTTTTAAGAGCAAAATTCTCATTCTTTCTAGTATTAAAAATACAAGTTTTAAAAGAGTTTCAGAGCCAAAAGATTTCATCTTTATTTTTTTTTAAAGGGTTAGAAAAATCAAAGAAAAATAGGATATTTGGGATATTGATTTTGATCTTCATTTCAATCTTATTCTAGTTATTTTTCCAAGTATTTTTCTTTGTGTTTTTATTTTTCAAACTCTTTATATTCTCACACTTGAGCTATCATATCTATCCTATCTATAGGATCTTTGTTTTGTGGGAAAATTGGTTTGTGATTTGTTGAAACCACCAAGAGTTGTATTCATCCATTTGCGTGTGGCTTTGTGCCTTGCCCTCTAAGTGTAGAGGAGGTTGTGCATTGGATTGTAGTTATCCCTCTAAGGGTCTGTTTGGTTGTCGTAACTGGCCGTAATTCGTAGTTGTAATTGATAAAATCTTTTATAATTGTAAATAAGTTACAGGTATGTAAATTTTACGGTGTTTGGTTGGTAATATAAAATTGTAAAGTGAGAAAGTGTATTGTACTTTACGGTGTTTGGTTGTCGTAATGTATAAGTCGTAAGTGAAAAGGTTGACCACAAAATTAACTATTTGGTGATTTTAAAAGTTGTAATACTGCAAATAATATTAAAAAAGTTAAATATTAAAAAATTTAATATTAATATAAAAAAATAATAGAAATTTGTATGACCACAAAATTAACTGTAACTGGGCTGTAAGTGAGTGGTAACTGGGTTGTAAATGAGTGTTAGATGAGTTACGTAAGTCTTTTACGAATTACGGTCCAAACAAACGCCGTAGTTGTAACTGGGTAGTAAGTCATTTACGAATTACGGAGTTTTACGCGAAACAAAAAGGCCCCTAAGTGTAGAGGTGATTGAGTTTGTTGGTATCTCTCTAGTGAGAGGTTGATCTTGTGTTGGCTTTGTGTCTAGCCTCTAGTGAGAGGTTGCTTTGGTTGAGAGAGGAGTTGTGTGCTCCCAAATTGTATTTACTCAAATCCTCAGTGGAGGTTTCCTGTGTGGGAAGTCCTGTGTTGACGATATAGTAGAAATCCTTCTGTGTGAAGGCGGGGACGTAGAGCTGGGTGCTCGAACAATGAAACATATCTTGGTGTTTGCGTTTGATCCACTATCTCTAAACTCTCTCTCTTATTTACCTTGCATTGATTCATATTGTTTATATCATATATGCTTGGGTTTGTTTGTGTGCCATACTTGTATTCAACCAAGAGAGCTTTACATAGCACCTCAACTCTTATTTAGAGGAATTTAGAGGAGATAGTCCAAAGCCCTTCACCGAGAATTCGGCTACACTTTTTGGTTACACTTAGTGTGTTGTATTTAGTTTTTAATCCCGCATTATTTGTCATTAGATTAGCCTAACACCTATTCACCCCCCTCTAGGTGTACTTTCAATTGGTATGAGAGCCTACGCTCCTGATATTAGGTTTAACCACCTAGGAGTGAGATCTTGGTTAGCTAATCTACATTTGCATTTGCACACATATAGTTTGCACTCATGGATAACCCTCCCATGTTTGACATCTCTAAAATTAATATATGAAAGGTTAGGATGAGTTAGCATTTAAAGCCGTAGGTTGGAAAGTTTACCTTACCATTACCAAGAAATCTTATCTTAGTAATAGCAAGCATTTAGAGGCCAATGCACAAGTATAGAAAATCACTTAGCAAAGAATATTTATGTATGGTTTCTCATTGTGATTTTGCCTTTGCAGTGTGGAACACGTTGACCTCTCCAAAGCTTCAAACGCCAAACATTGTGGAGAAGGAATCTAGTGAGGATGAATCCGAACAATGTTGCTACATGGTCCAAGGGAATGACTCCCTTGAGGTACATTCAGAAACTCAATTAGATGATTGTGCTAGTTCTTCATGAGATGATATTATTGATGCCGATGCATTAAATGAAGAACTTTCTATTGTATGTGAAAAATTGCTTGAAAAATATAAAGTTTTGAAAAAGAAAAGCTTTGGATTAAATAAAAAAATAAAGACTTATTTTCAAAGCTTGAATTAACTTTGCAAGAGAAGGTTGAGATTTCGGGCCTGTTTGTTTCGTTGCAAAACGTCGCAAGTCGCAAGTCGTAAAATGAGAATGGAAAAAGTGAACTGTAGCAGAGAAAATATATTGTGTTTTACGGTGTTTGGTTGATAAAGTGAAGTGTAAATGGAAAAGTATATTGTGTTTTACGGTGTTTGGTTGATAAAGTGAAAGTATAAATGGTAAAGTATATTGTGTTTTACGGTGTTTAGTTGGTAATGTAAAAGTGTAAGTGAAAAAGTTGACCACAAAATTAACTGTAGCAGTGATTTAAATATTATAAATTCTATTAAATTAAATATACTATTGCAAATTAAATTGTATTAATAAATTTGAGATAAAAAATTAATAATCTTAATATTTTATTTATAACAATAATATTAATAAAATATTAGTATAAATAGTAAAATATTACTAAAATATTAACTAAATAAATAATATAAGATTTTAAGAAAATCTAAAGAACATTAATAAAATTTTAAGAATACTAATAAATATAAATATTAAAAAATCTTACAACAATAATAAATATACTTATAATATTATAATATTAAAAATACTTGAAAATTATTATAATATAAATTTTATTATAATATTATTGTAATATTATAGAAATATAAAATTAACAAAGTAAAATATAATTATAATTTAATAATAAATTATCATTATAGTATTATTATACTGAATTATTATTACAATATTAACATAATAAAATATTAATATAATAATAAAATATATTATGATATTAATAAAGTAATTTTTTATATTAAAAATAAATATTAAATATATAGTAATTTTATATTAAAGTATAATATTGTTATATTAATAAAATATTAGCTCTAAATAAAATAATAAAAAATGGAATAAGTATTAATAAAATAATAAAGTATTAGATAAAATATTAAATAAAAATATTAAATTAAAATAGTAAAATATTAAATATTAAAACAATATTAAAAACAATAAAAAAAATTAAAGGTTAAAAATGTAAAATAATTAAATAATTAAATAAGAAATTGAACACTATTTAAAATATTAAATATTTAATAATATTAAATTATATATTGATTATCAAGTAACTGTTTTGAACTGTAAGTGTACTACAAGTGAGAGTTACATGACCACAAAATTAACTGTAGCAAATGAAAGAGGGAAAATATGAGTGTAAAAGTGAGATTTACATGACCACAAATTTAACTGTAGCAACTGCAAGTGGGAAAAGAAGAGTTGCATTTTGCAACTTGTTTTTCAGCGAAACAAACAACGGAAAATGGAAAAGAAGTTTTACGACTTGCGTTTTGCGGCGTTTTGCGGCGAAACAAACACGCCCTTCAAATGAACATGACTCATTGAAATCCCAACTTGAACTTGCACTTAATGAAAACAAAATTTTGAAAAATAAAAGTGATTGCAATGATGTTTTGAAGAAAAATAAGATCTTGTCTTCAAAACTTGATTTTACTTTAAAGAAAATGATATTTTGAAAAATAAAATTGCTTCTATTTTAAAAGAATTGGATTTGGTTTCAAAGAAAAATATCTCTTTGAAAAATGATTTAGATTCTCATGTTTGCCATGCTAGTATAGCTTCACCACCTAGTGTATCTATTGCATGCACCTCTTCTTCTAACATTGAAAATGATATGAATATTTTGAAGAAGAATGTTGATTGTTTGGGCTCCACTTTGAGCCAATGTGCCATGAACCACACACGGTTGGAATCCATGTTTCGTAAGAAACAAGTTTCACCTATGCATGCACACAAACCACGACATACACATGCTTCCTATGTTCACACTCATAACACTATGTATGGCCCATGTGTACACATGTACACATTGTGGACGTAAGGGCCACCTTGCTAAGTTTTGTTATGATAGAGTACATAATGTAAATTTAGCAAATAGATTTGTTCGGGTTAGGAAAGGTGCTAACCCTCATGGACCCAATAGAATATGGGTACCAAAGACCACTCCTATTTTATTTGGTATAGGTGTGGGCTCTCACTCGACGTGAGAGTATTGGTGCCTTGAGGTGGATACGTTCCGAGCTTAATGGTGACAATTTTGGATGCATCACTTTCAATGGAAGTTTGGTGGGAGGACCACCTTGGTTTGGAGACCTAGAAATTTGCCCTCATAGTTTTAGTAATGATCTCTAACTCCCATTTACTTTACATGCTTTCATTCATTGATTTTTAGCATGTCATGTTTTAATGCTCACTATGTTAAATGCCATGATAATTAGGCTTATGATATACATGATTAGTATTTGAGATACACCCATGTTTATATGGATCTATATTTTTTTGTGTTCTCACTTTAGTTTAACTTTTGTATATATCATAAATCTAAGACATGTGCATTTACTTAATGATCATCTTAGTTTATGCTTCATTTTATGCTTCATGTTTTAATTACATGTTTAGATGTAATTTTTCATTAAAACTTGTGCATATGCTTGTACAACTAATAAGCCACAATTGATTATTATATGTTTATACTTGATTGCTCATTTGTACCCATTAGATGTACTAATATAGCTTAATTTTAATGATTCATGCATTTTGACTTGTATTCCCTATTTTTGGACATGTTTTCAATGATGATAAGTTTTAGCTTCATGTATATATTAATTTTATCAAACTATTGGATATACATGTATCACCTTGAGTCATTTGCCTTTCATACAAAATCTCTTTATAGACTCAATTGTGTTTAGATATGTATGTATACCTTTAGTTTTGACTAAACATACATATACCTTGAAGTAGATTTAGTTTTGATGATTTTTTTTAAGGAATTTCATATTGAGCTTATTGCCTATTCCATGTTTTTGTTGATTACATGAGTTTATACACTCACATTACTTGATGTTTACTCATGATTTGTTTTCATGACATTATATGTGCTATATAAACTTTGAGTGTTGATTATGTGATTTTTATATTTTTCATGGAAAATATTCTTGTTTTATTCCTTACTTGAAGGTTTCGTACTAGTTTACAATTTTATCATAAAATTAGTTGCGTTGTTCTTCATTTGGCAGAGTTTTCATTATGCTATAATTATTTTCAAACTTATTTTTTAAAAACCCTACCCATCTAAGGGCGGTTGGATGGGCGACCATGAGTTGTGAGCCTAATTGAAAATCTTTTTAAACAAGTGCATGATAGAGTGGAAGGTATGAGTTATACACTTGATCCACATCATTTTTTCAATTGGTATCCCAATTGATATTTTCATTGTTGTATACTCATCTTTGATTTTCTATATATATGCCTCAAACTTAAAAGCATCAATTTCTATTGGTATTTACTTTTTCATACATATATATGATTTGATTGTGCTTATTATATTTTTACATCTTAAAGCACAAATTATGTTTATGCTAAATTTGATTTACTCCTTAATAACTATTAGTTTTCAAATTGAATTTTATACAAGCTTATGTATCATTTTCATTGGTATTTTATAAAGGGGGAGAAAACTTCATGTTTTAGTTTTCAATCGATTGTATTTCCAATTAGTATCCTACTCTCACACTTTATGACATAAAATTAGAATAATATCATTTTCATCATATTATTATTTGATATATTATTTTTCAATTGGGTTCCTATGCTCATGATAAAAAATATTTTAATTTGGAATATGCTAACATTTTCAATATTGGTATCAAAAATTTTAAATTGGCTTTATTCTAAAATTTGGTATCTTTATTGCAAAATGAATTATTTAACCAAATAGTTGGTTTGTTTTTCAATTGGTATCATATTTTATTTTAAATTAATATATCTATATTGAAATAAGTTATGTTTACATAAAAATATTTGGTTTTCACTTTAAATTGATATCAAAATTATAATATTCTCATTTGGTATCAAAATCATAAATGTTTACAATTGGTATCATGATTTACAAAATACGTATATATTTCTATTGGTATAAAAACATACAATGTTTCATTTTCCATTGGTATCAAATGTTTACAAGATATTTTTAATTAGTATCTTTTGGTATCTTAAAATTTTTGTTTATTTTCATTGGTATCATAATTTGGTATCAAAAGTTTTGATATGTATTGTTTAAATGTAAGGGGAGCTTAACATCTTCTCTATATATAAATTCATGTTGAGTGTATCTCATATTGAGGAGCTTGGCCACTCTTATCTATGTCTTACATGTGTGTAGTAGGAGCTTCACATCTCATTTTATACATTATATATTATGCTTTATGTGGTTATGGTTTAGTCATCTCTTTTCATATAAATGCATGTATGTAGGGGGAGTTAAATTCACGTCTCTTCTCTTCATGAATGTATGTAGCATATATACCTTTATTGTTTGATTTATGCAAAAAAGGAAAAAATATTATTTATGCCCTTTATTGTTTGTACCCCTTTGTTGATGAATTGACAAAAAGGGGAGAGATATTTTGGAGTTTGATATATGCATGTTTGTTTAAATATGCATGTTTGTTTAAATTTGCTATCTCTTACCATTGGTATCAAGAGCATCTTTTGTTGATATCAAGAGCTTTTGTTGGTATCAAGAGCAACATTTTTGTTACGAACTTTTTTATTTTAAAATTGGTATCTAGAGCATGTTTATTTCATTAGCATCAAAGATCATATTTGTTTCATTTCCTTATTTTATGAATGTTTATGCATATTTAGTTGAGCATTCATTGAATATCTTTATTGTTTATTACTACGCATGAGTTAAGGGGAGAGCTCTATGAAGTTTAACTTTAATCCATGTATATATAACTCCATGAGTTTTGTCATCATCAAAAGGGGGAGATTGTTGGCCCAAAGGCCCTTCACTCTAGTTTTGATGATTATTAACTCATGTAGCTCTAGTTATTAATAAAATTATGATATTTAGTTTCAGATATTTGATCAACATATTAGCAGGTGATTAGCTTCAACAAAGGTGTTTTGGAGCTTTCACATTGTGATTCAAGAGCTCGAGCGTCAAAATCGCATCTAGCACTCATTTGGAGTCAAGCTCGTCGGATCGCGTTTTTGGATCGAGTCGACTTGGAGAATGAGTTCTACAAGAAGACCTCGGTTTGTTTAATTTAAGATTATATTTAGATCATGTGTAAAGATTAGATAGTGTTGATATGCTCGAGTCACAATACACACACAAGTTTAAAGTTTCATGTTTTGTTTTCGGTTAAACCAGTTTTTGGATTTCTAGTTCATTTATATAGTTTTCATGGATAGATAGAATCAAAACAGTTTACATAGTTTAATGTATATTAGATTTGATCTATATACATCCATACTTCATCTATTTAGAAAAAACTTATTTTGATAGTCTATTCATGAGTTTGGAGTTTTGTATTTAAACAAAACTTATTTTCGTATTTAATGTCAAAAACATAGATATAATATCTTTCATGTATATTGGATTCTATTCATATACAACATGCTTAAAAGTTATTTCAATATCATGTTTTTGTACTTACATGAGTTTTGGAGAAAACGTTTTTCTATTTCAAAAATCAAGTTTTGAAAAATACGATTTTTGGTTTGAGGTAAATTTTCAAGAACACAAAAATGGTTCAAATAGTTTATAATATATGTTGAATTTTTATCACACATATTTGTATTTCAAAGATCTAATAAGAACAGATTTTGTCAAATTTATGTGATTTTATGGGATTTTTTAGAAGATAAAAAGCCAAGTTTTAAATCCTTAATTTGCTGACTGGCTGTCTGCCAGTCGACCGATCCGGTCGACCGAGGTAGAAGTCAGTCGACCGACGTGCACAGAACGTGCACGCAGTCCAGACTGGGAGGCCGGTCGACCGCCCGGTCGACCGCCAGAGAGCTTCTGCTCTCAGGAAATGGCCCCGCGACCGCCCGGTCGACCAGCAGAGAGCTCTGCTCTCTGTTCCCAGTTCTGGTCGACCGGTGGCTCAACAGTCATAAATATGACCGTTGGCCGGTCGATCGCCCGGTCAACCGGAAGGGCAATTTTGCCCTTTGCCTGCTGCCAACGGGCAGACTTTGTTAGGGCTATAAATACCCCCAATTTGAGCTGGTTTTGCACAAGTTTTTCAAGAACAAAATTCTCATTCTTTCTAGTGTTAAAAATATAAGTTTTAAAAGAGTTTTAGAGCTAAAAGATTTCATCTTTATTTGTTTTTTTAAGGGTTGAAAAAATCAAAGAAAAAAGGATATTTGGGATATTGATTTTGATCTTCATTTCAATCTTATTCTAGTTATTTTCCCAAGTATTTTTATTTGTGTTTTTATTTTCTAAACTCTTTACATTCTCACACTTGAGCTATCATATCTATCCTATCTATAGGATCTTTATTTTGTAAGAAAATTGGTTTGTGGTTTGTTGAAACCACCAAGAGTTGTATTTATCCATTTGCTTGTAGCTTTGTGCCTTGTCCTCTAAGTGTAGAGGAGGTTGTGCGTTGGATTATGGTTATCCCTCTAAGTGTAGAGGTGATTGAGTTTGTTGGTATCCCTCTAGTGAGAGGTTGATCTTGTGTTGGCTTTATGCCTAGCCTCTAGTGAGAGGTTGTTTTAGTTGAGAGGAGTTGTGTGCTCCCAAATTGTATTTACTCAAATCTTCAGTGGAGGTTCCCTGTGTGGGAAGTCCTGTGTGACGATATAGTAGAAATCCTTCTGTGTGAAGGCGGGGACATAGAGCTGGGTGCTCGAACCTCGAAACATATCTTGGTGTTTGCGTTTGATCCACTATCTCTAAATTCTCTCTATTTGCCTTGCATTGATTCATATTGTTCATATCATATATGCTTGGGTTTGTTGTGTTCCATACTTGTGTTCAACCAAGAGCTTTACATAGCACCTCCTTATTAGAGGAATTTAGAGGAGATAGTCCAGAGCCTTTCACCGGGATTCGGCTACACTTTTTAGTTACACTTAGTGTGTTGTATTTAGTTTTTAATTCCGCAATATTTGTCATTAGATTAGCCTTACACCTATTCACCCCCCTCTATGTGTACTTTCAAATGATGGATCTGTATTTGTAGTCCCATCTTCTAAGAAGGACCAGTCGCCTATTATATTTGGCAAAGCCCGACATTGATTACTCTATCCAACAACTCGAATAAAGACTTGGAGCCCCCGCAATTCTTTCACTATGCACGGTCAGCGCACCGTATGATGAAAGAAATGGGATACAACTTACAGCGAGGCGAAGGCCTGAACTTTGGAAGAGGATGACGCATCCCTCTACAACCTTTCGTACCAAAAGGAAAGCCGCAACTACTACGATCAGACTCGCAGGGGGTTGGGTACACCACTCCATCCGTTCAATCGGATTTGAAATCTAAAAAGCCTCCACCTTACATTTTTTGTATTCATCAGGTTGAGAATCTGATCTAAGTCATGTAAGTATGGGGGTTGCCTTCAAGAAACTCTTCGTCAATTGATCTCGACCGGTCAGGTAGAATCAGAAGAGGACATTGGGCCATTCAACACTGATCCTTGGGCTCAACATTGGATCTTCATGGGAAAGCATTTTGAACAACGTGACCCTCCTACAGAAGATAAAGTGATTCAAATTGATGTCAGTGATCAAAAGCACCTGAAGCTCATCTTTATAAGCGAAAGTTTGTTACCGAAAGAGAGCAAGACCTTATAGCCTTAATAAAGGAGTATATAGATGTCTTTGCTTGGGCCTATGAAGACAAGCCTGGTCTTGACCCTCAGGTGGCGATGCATCACCTGAACATCAAGCTGGATGCTAAGCCAATCAAATAACAACAACGACAGTTCTGACCTGATATCATGGATGCAATTGAAGTCGAGATTAAGAAACTCATCAAATGTGGCTTTATTCGAGAGGAACAACACCCAGACTAGGTTGCTAACATTGTACACGTCCTTAAAAAGAACGAAAAGATTTGAATCTGTATTGACTTTCGTGATCTTAATATAGCCTGTCTTAAAACGAATTATCGTTACCCATCACGGATGTCATGATTGACAACACGCGTGGTTTCGAAAGGATGTCATTTATGGATGACTTTCTCAGGGTACAATCAAATCAAGATGTACTCGTATGATGAAAAGCGTACATCATTCCAAATACCATTGGGTGTGTTTTACTATACGGTTATGCCATTTGGCTTAAAGAATGCAAGTGCCACCTACCAGCATGAATTCTCAGGGTACAATCAAATCAAGATGTACTCGTATGATGAAAAGCGTACATCATTCCGAATACCATTGGGTGTATTTTACTATACGGTTATGCCATTTGGCTTAAAGAATGCAAGTGCCACTATCAGCGTGCAATGAGCATAATCTTTTGTGATCAGTTGCGAAAGATAGTGGAATGTTATGTTGACAATATTGCAATCAAAAGTCGCGACAAGAACAGCCATCTCCACGATTTGAGATAATGGTTCGATCTCATGCGGGTTCACCAGCTAAGATGAATCCGACAAAGTCTTTCTTGGGAACTTCAAGTGGCAACTTCCTGTGATTCATTGTCACATCCAAAGAAATTCATCTTGATCTGACAAGATCAAAGCTATTCAGGACATGCAGCCTCCAAAGAATCTAAAAGAACTTCAGGTCTTCAAGGTAGTTTGGCTTACATCTGAAGGTTTATTGTAAACCTGTCAGGTCGCTGTCAACCATTCAGCGCCTAATGAAGAAAGACGTATCTTTTGTTTGGGATGATGCTTGTCAAAATGCGTTTAAAGATATCAAAACATACCTCACTAAGCCTCCGATCCTAGTATCTCCTGTTGCGGGGAACCATTCTTACTATATGTAAGGGCCATGGATCATTCTTTAGATGCTCTGCTCACATAGAAGAATGGTGAAGGCAACGAGCAGGCCATCTATTATCTCAGTAGAATCTTGATTGGCACAGAAAGTTGCTACAACCCGGTCGAAAAGGAGTGTCTCGCTCTTGTCTTTGCCATCCAGAAGATACGACATTACTTAGTCGGGCAGACTATTCATGTCATCTCAAGAGTCAACCCTCTTTGGATTCTTATGACAAAGCCAAGTTTTTCTGAACTCTAGATTGGTTAATTGAGTCATACTGTTGTCCCAATATGATATGACGTTCGTACCCCCAGAAGGCCATCAAAGGTCAGGCTCTCGTGGACTCCTGGCAGCTCACCCGTTCCAGAATCTTCAAAACTACATGAATATATTCGGATGAAGTTATCAAAGTCACATAACTTCAAGCGATGATGTGTGGCAGTTGTTCTTTGATGGCACATCAAGAACAGACCAAAAGGCAAGACATTTTCGGAGTGAGGGTGGTATTTATCTCACCCGGATACTCACGTCCTCCCTCATGCATTCTCGTTAACAGAGCCTTGCTCCAACAACATTGTTGAGTATAATATTTTGTTCATTGGCCTCCACCTCACTCAACAGATAGGGGTACAATATCTTGAAGCTTATGGCGATTTCAAGTTGATCATCAACAATGTTAAGGGTGAATATGAGGTCCACCATGATGACCTCGTACCTTATCATCATGTAGTCATTCAGTTGGCTAATACATTCAAGGCTTCTACATCAGTCATGTATCCCGCCTCCAAAATACAAGACAGATGCTCTAGCAGCACTAGCAGCTACACTGGCTTTACCAGTTGATACAAGCTACCATTTCCAGTGGCCACCTGTCATCTCTTCTGTCCGAATACGGTTTAGAGGTTAGCAAAGTTCATACGATCTCGACAAACTTCGAACCAAGGGATAGGCAATTTTCGATCATCGAATATGCCTTACATGGCATATTACCTGATGACCCCAAGGAAGCAGTGGCTATTCGACGAAGGTCTACTCAATTTTACTATGATGCACTGGTAAAAACGCTATACTGCCGTTCATATGATGGTATACTTCTTCGTTGCCTATCCAATTCAAAGGCATAAGAAGTAATTAAAGAGGCACACGATGGTATATGTGGGGCTCAAAAACCAGGTCCAAATTTTAAGGATCGATTGCACAAACTCGATTATTATTGGCCAACCATGATAGCCGATGCAATCAAATATGCACAAAGACGTAAAGCCTGTCAAATCTACGCTGACTTCATACATCAACCTCCGGATTTACCCAACTGTTGTGCCGTGGCCATTCGAGGCTCGGGGAATTGATTTAATAGGACCAATTAGTCCTCCGTCAGCTAAAGGTCATCGATTCATTATTGCAATAATGGATTACTTCTCAAAGCAAGCAGAGGCTGTCTCGCTTGTTGAGGTTAAAATCACCAACGTAGTTAACTTCATTAGACATTATGTCATCCACCCATTTGGTGTCCCAAGATAGATCATTCACGATAATGGTCCTAATTCGCAAGTCAATCGTTCTATCGGTTCTACGATAAGTACCAATTCAGAATGCGGCTTCAACCGCTTATAACCTTGCTGCTAATGGTTAAGCAGAAGTATTCAATAAGACAATTATTAAGCTACTCAAGAATTTGTTTCATCAAGCAAATGAGATTGGAATAAGAAGCTCGGTGAATGTCTTTGGGTCTACAGAACTATGGTCCGAGCCCCAATAGGTAACACGCCTTTTTCTCTGGTACACGGGTGTGAGGTAGTCATACCTCTAGAGATCCAGATGTCGTCGCTACAGGTCACCTTAGCAACCAAAATGACTAAGGAAGACAACGATCGGTTACGCCTTCAAGAACTCGAAGTCCTAGACGAGAAATGACTACAGCCTCAACAACGTATTGAGTTGTACCAAGCTCGAATCTCGAAAACCTTCAATAAGAAAGTTAAAGAGAGGGTATTCCAGAAAGGAGACTTAGTTTTATCTGTCGACGACCCATGGTCATGACACACGAAACCAAAGGCAAATTTCAACCCAAATGAGAAGGGTCGTTCGTGATATATCGCCAAGCAACTCCAGACGGCGACACACTCATGATGCCAGTTAACGGCAAATTCTAAAAAAGTACTATCCTTGATCACGTTAACACCTCACCTCTGATCAGATAAGTACTTGTTATAATCATGTTAACAGTAAACCTCTGGTCATTGGGTTAAGTATATATGATGCTTGCATCGGATATATTCCCCGTACAATGGAACCATCGATCGACGGCAGTCGACTATATTCCTGCTCAACACGAGCATAATAATTCTCATCGATCGAAAACAGACGACTATATTCTTCTCAACATGAGCATAATAGTCCTCACCGATCGACAGCAATCAACTATGTTCCTGCTCAACACAAGCATAATAATTCTCATTGATCGACAACAGATGACTATACTCCGGCTCAACACGAGCATAATAGTCCTCATCAATCGATAATAAACGACTATATTCCTGCTCAGCACGAGCATAATTTTCCTCATCGATCGACAATAGATGACTATATTCCAGCCCAACACGAGCATAATAGTCCTCATCGATTGACAATAAATGACTATATTCCTGCTCAACACGAGCATAATATTCCTCATCGATCGACAACAGACGACTATATTCCTGCTCAACATGAGCATAATAGTCCTCATCGATCGATGATAGGCGACTATATTCCTGCTCAACACGCGCATAATAGTCTTCTTTGATCAATAACTATTCAGCGACAAGTGGGACTATCATCGACGATCAAACATCGTTGAAGCACTAATCGGCGCAGAAGAAGCTTGTTAAGAGTTCTAATTGGCATATAAGAAGCTGGTCAAGATGAACGGTGCATGAGAACACAGTCCAATCCTCAATAAAGTTGGGCTAATAAAGGCAAGCTAGCTGAGTATTAGCTTTGTCACTATAAAATCCAACGCCCTCGAATGACTAAGGATAAAGAAAAATATTAGCTCTTAAGTCTAATAGAAATTCTCGATAATTCATCATGCTGAGGGGAATAACATGGCTAGCCAACTAAGACGATGGTTGGTAAAGGCATACCAAATCCGTTTACAGTTGAGGGTTTACTAAAAATCCTAAAGAATCTGATCTCATTTGATTTCCCTCCAAATTCTCTTACCAAGTTCTATCCATGGAATGGTAAGGCCACACAAATATTATGCATTTTCCTAATGAAATGAATCACAAGTCAGACCTATCATGTTAACATTAAATCTCTGATAGTGAGACTCTGATATATTTCCCAGCGAATAAAATCTACATCCAGACCCCAGCAGATTGAAATTCACTCAAGTTGTTGTTGTGTTCAAACACCTCTAACATAAATGAATTCTTGTCAAGTTAACATCACACATCTGACAAGTTATTTTTTCAATCCTTAAGCGGAGAAGTTATCACGATCACTTTTAACAAAATCTCCTTTCAAATTCCCCAGCGAGGTTTATTACGCTAATGATTATCTCTGAATCCCCACGGAGTTCTTTTCGTCACGTTAATGATTACCTCTGACATATAATCTCTTATAGGATTCTTTTCAAACTCCCCAGTGAGTTTCTGGTAGACTCCCTCGAAGTCTATTATTTCCCTTTCAAGTCCTCAATGGATTTTCTTGATTGTCACGTTAACTATATACCTCTGACAATTTCTTTCAAATAATTTCCCAAGGAAATACCAATTTTTTCACAGAATTCGTAATCAAATCCAATTTCCCCCAGTGGAACTACTTCTTTTACCGTCATGTCCAGCTTGTCACCTCTGAACAGTAAAAATTCTGAGTTTGATGGTTTCTCAATCAGTTATGTCCATGTTACTTCTGAACTGACAATATGTCCATGTTACTTCTGAACTGACAAATAGCAAGTCTCATCTTCCAGTCCAGTAGGGACTACTCCTTTTGTCGTTATGTCCAGTTTGCCACCTCTGAACGGCAGGGCTTTGGTGTAGTAACTCCCAATCAGTTATGTTCATATTACCTCTGAACCGACGATGCCTAGATCTCCTCTTTTATGGTGCTCAACTGTCATGTTCAATTTAACACCTCTGAATAGACGAGTCCATAATTTTGTTCTCCTTTTTCTCGTTAGGGTCGGGAGTTTTTGCTATCATGTTATACGACTACCTCTGAACAACGAATTGTGAGCCTGGTGTCTCTTATTTAGTCGTGTCGATATTACCTCTGAACGCCATATCTAATTTACATTTGCAGTCCCTAGTGGGTTAGTTGCTAAGTTAATACGACTACCTCTGACAGCGGATTCGGAGTTTAGTGTGTCTTAGTCTATCATTTCCAGTTTATCACCTCTGAATAGACAGGTCCCTAAATCGAGTTGACCTTTATTTTGTCATCATGTCCAGTTTATCACTTCTGAATGACAAAATTTCGCACTTGGTGGCTTCTCAATCGATCATATCCAGTCAATCACCTCTGAACCGATAGATAGCCAAGTCTTACTTTTTCGTTTATTATTATGTCCAGTTTGCCACCTCTGAACAGTAAACATTTCTTATTTGGTAATTTATCGGTTATGTTCAGTTCGTCACCTCTGAACCGATGATTGTCCAAATTTTACCTTTCTTTGTCGCTATGTCCAGTTCGTCACCTCTGAACGATAAAAATTTCATGTCTCACGATCTCTAATCAGCCAGGTCCAGCTTATCACCTTTGAACTGACAAATCACCAGACTTACTCTTTTCAGATTTAGTGATTCCTAACGGATTTCTAAATCTACCCTCTTTTAATCCCCAGTGACTTTTATATTTGACTAACTTTATCATGTTCTTAACCTCTGAATAATTTCAGTTACATTTGTAATTTATTCAGAAATTCAACTTGGTAATTTTCACCCTTTTTTTGTTCTTTCAGAAGAACTTGCTTACCACGTTCTCCTTTATAGGAGATTTATATTACCTATGGGTAATTACATGAGCACACAGAGGAAGATATGAAGACAAGCAAATGAGTAAAAGGCAAATATTTCATTGATTCAAAAAGAAGATACATTGATGATACATCTAGATTGTCTCTCATACAATTTATACTTCAAAAGCAGCAACTTATTGCTCTACATCCAGAACAATAGATCTACTTTTCGCTCTTCAAAATGAGGGCAGTCATCGAAGTCAAAATGCAGTGAGACATTCTGAGTCCACCAGACCAACTGGACACGAAAGGCCTCCCCCTTACAAGGCCGTAATCCTTTACTTAATGGAAGTTTTTACCACCAGAAAGTCATCCAATGAGCATGAGTTCTTCACCGTTTATCACTTCTGTGAATAAGATTGGCGAAGGGAGGATCCGAGACCATACTGGTGACACTCCCTTTCCTGTGACCTTCAAATATCTTGTGCAGAGATGTAACAAAGATGAGATATTGGCGAAAATAATGACACAGTTCCCCATTTACATTGAGCTCAATAGCACAAATCTGCAATTAAGTCGGTTATCTTAGATAAAAAACCGTTGGTCTCCTCCTGGAATTAGTGATGACTACTCCAGTATATTCTTCCTACCGATAATTAAGCCTAGACTTGAAAATGAAGATGCATACTCATGTTCTCCTTCATCGTCGAGTCGAATAGATTGCTCAATGGATCGAGAGTATAATGCACTGTAAAAACAAAGAAAAAAATAAGTGGGTTAGCATTGAGTTAAAAGGAAAATGCTAAGTCAGAGCCTTGTTCCCTGAATAGAACTGATCCAGATCCAGTCACGCTCCGCAAGCAGAACTAACGATGCCTTGAGGTTAAACTTCAAATTATACAAAGGCGAAATGCTCCAGAGCTTGAAAGGCACTAATGCCTTGAAGAAAGGCCAAGGATAGCCTTGCCTATATGAAGGTTAGCCTCGCCTGAAAAAAGGCCAATGATAGTCTTGCCTATATGGCAAGGTTAGCCTCGCCTTAAAAGTCCAAGGATAGCATCGCCAACATGGCAAAATTAGACTGACCTGGAAAAGGCCAAGTCTTAACCTCGCCTAAACAACAAAGCTGAACTAGTCTTAAAAGGTAAGTCCTAACCTCGCCTATACGGTAGACTGGGCTGGCCCAGAGAAGGCAAAGTCTTAGCCTCACCTAAACAACAAGGCTGGACTAACTTTAAAAATGCCAAGTCTTGGCCTCGCCTGTATGGCAAGGCTAAACTGGTCTAGAAATGGCAAAGTCTTAGCCTTGCCTAAATGGGAAGGCTTGACTTGCCTTAAAAGGGCCAAGCATAGCCTCGCCTATATGGCAAGGCTATCCCGTCTTAGAAAGGCTAAGGCATAAGCCTCGCCTAGAAGAATGTCTTCGCCTAATCATGCAAGTCCTAACTTCGCCAGGAAGCTCGAAAGAACTAAATCCCTCGGTTTCAACTTTGCCAAAGGCAAAGATCAAGGGTAATCAATCCCTAAAATAGTTAGTAAAGCTAAAATTGAGGGAGATAAACTCCATAAAGTCGCCAATTAATTGACGGAGTCTCTGAACAGCCGAGACTCACCAGCTATAGGTCAGGTAACGAAAGGGTGAAGGTCTCCGTTGCCTCAGGGGCCTCACAGCCTCCTTACCTGGACAATGTAAAGATGTCATGGACCTCGTTTTTGTAGAGATGAAGAGGGTGAAAACCCTCGTGTTTTCAAAAGGCAGCAAGGAGGGAAGATAAGGCTTATATGGAAGACTCATTGAAAAAAAAATAATTCTCTAAAAAGACTACAAAAGTCCTATTTATAGGCCCCATGGCCTAACCTCACCGTTGCTGCTTCAAATTTTGAAGCGCAGGCGAGACTACAGCATTTGACTGCTTAGCCTCGAGAAAGAGAGTAATCTCCCTTGTAAATACATGAGAAGCTACGCAAGCCTCAAAAAGGGAGTAATCTCCTCGTAACTCTTGAGGGGCTGTTTGGCCTCGAGAAAGGGAGTGCCCCCTCACAGCGCATGCGAAGCTACCCACTGACTTGGCGCTGACATGCCAACTTTGCCTTGAAAGTGAAGTTTCTTAAAAGAGCCTGAAGGCGAGGCTATTCCAGGAGCAAGGCTTCCCAGAGGCGAGCCTTTTACCTGAAGGTGAGGCTTCTCCCAGAGGCAAGCCTATTCTCAAAGCGCATACGAGGTTAGCACTGATAGGGCGCTGGTTCGCTTTGAAGTGAGGTTGCTTAAAGAAGCCCGAGGCAAGCCTCCTCCTAGAGGCGAGTCTATTCTATAAGGCGGGCCTTTTATCAAAAGCGAAGCTACCAGAGGCAAGCCTATTTCAGCCCAAAGGTGAGACTATTCCATCCTAGAAGCAGGACTAAAATTCAGTGCTAAAAGTGAAGCTAAGCTCAACTATCAAGGCGAAGCTCACACCCACATATCTTTAATTATCAATCGAAGTAATTCAAAGCATTTCGAAATCCAAACCATCCATTACAGATTTACAAAAACTTTGAAGGTGGTTTTGTTGACACATTAAAAAGACAAACTCCCATACAACTTTTCAACTGGTCAGAACAATGTCCAACTTGTCGACATCTACAAAAGACATCCGAACATGGCATACGGGTACCATTATCCGAACGAGAGAGTGACCAAATAACAAGCGTTCATGACGTAACTATTTTTTATACTATTTTATTATGTTCATTGAAAACTCAATAGTCAAGAAGCTCTAATCGGGTGGGTGTATCCCGTGCATACCCGGGAGCACGGCCTTAAACGAACCTCTGGCTACTGAGACCAAGGCCCTCAGCTAAGAGGAGAGCAGGAAACAGGAAGCTCAATAAACTGTATACAGTCGGTAGCTAGACTATCATCCCCTGCAGTGAGATAAATATGGATCCATGACATTCACCCGACAAGACTTAGTCAATTATCAAGTCTCCCCTAACCCCATATTGTATTTATTAAATATTATAATGAATCAGGAACAACAATAGTGCATGTAACATGTAACAAGATAACAAGACATGAGCATTCCTTATATCACTGAACAGGATAATAGGAATGGGAGATTTGGGACTCTAGAGATGGCCTTCATGGATACTAGAATTGGCATCCACGTGGCACTTAATTCCGCACATTAATATCAATAGACAGTATGTCCAGATAATAAGAGTTTTTCATATCAATACAGTGATACAGGAAATGATCATGAATTGTATTCAGAAAATATGCATGTAATAGTAATATAGAAAAATTTAAGTAACAGTGTCATGCCTCGCTTCCCAAAATACGTGAAAACGGAGTCGCGATGAGAATCGTCGACGTATATACGCGAGAAGAATACCGTATGTATACATGTTAAGCCTAAAGTAACCTGAACAAGTTATAAAATCTACTATAATAATTAATATTACTGCAATATGACATATAAATATTAAACACAATAATAGCAGATGAATAAAGAAAAGAAATGACAACTTGACACGATATAGATAGAATAGGAAATAACATGAATAAAAGAACATGAATACATATAATCAAGAAGAGAGACTCCAGCTCCTCATAACACATGTAATCCTCTTCAAATACTGATCAGAAATAAATAGCCACAGATCTGGATATGCAATTCAGGGAGTCATAACTTTTAGTGAAAGTGTAAGAATAAAGGAGAAGGTGCGCGTGCATATAACATGTGAGCAGATGATGAAAAAGATATACGGGAATATGAAATGGCAATTATAAAGTAAATAACAATAATATAGATAACACACAGTAAGTATGTGTCAAGTCAGGTATACAATCAGGTGTCAATCACAGTCTATATATCAGGTGGGTAGAGTCAGTCAGTGCTAGCGTCCAGTGTACAAACAGGTCATGTATACCATCAGTGTCCAATATAACATACATGTATCAGATGTCTATCATATCTTATATGAGCACAGTCAAGTGAATACGATCAATTACAGTACATAATCACGGTTGATCATTATTAATTATGTCAGCAAACACCAACTGCCACCTGTAATAGACGCGTCCTATACTACGCCTATTACGTGTGTCAATCAGGTCCTAAGTTATTGAAACTGATGTAGATATTGTCCATACTTCAGGTGGGTCCCGTACATACCCGAGACCACGGTCCAAATGCCTGGCGCTGAACCAGGCCGTACCGCCAAGTACTACAGTAAAAAAAAAATAGTAATAGTATGGGATGTCAGTCACCCTGGAAACCCTGCAGTGGAACCCTATCTCGGCTGCGCAACCTATATCCTAGGTCCCCCCAAAATACAGACGTTGTCTCCTCCATCAATTTTTTCAATTCCAGTGTAAGTTGTCAATATACATTATTAATTAATTAAGTCATAAAATCAATATCCATATTACCTAGAATACTAGGATGTATAGTGACAGTAACAGTACAGTGATAGTAAACCATAATCGCATACACAGTGAACAGTAATAAGAACAGTACATAGTGTCAGTAATTATGTATATGATGAACAATAGAACTGTACAGGATGTTACAGTCTAACAATACTTTCCCAGTGATTTTAGTAACATGAAATAATAAAGTAACATGTCGGATAGATAGTCTCATTTAGAACTGATCAACATCTGATCCACTCATACTGGGTATAACAGTAACTGATCCATCAACTCTGAATCTCAATAGTCATCTCGAACATTAACTATTAAGTCTATATCCAATACCATAAATCATAAGTCTAATAAATCAATAATCAATTCTCCATCCTATCAATAAACTCTGATCCTCTAAGTTACCATAACTGAGATCAAATAGTAACTGCTATCAAACTCTAAATAGATATTATCACTGATATCAATGAATTCACTCTCACTATAATTTTATCTCTATAACTGAATAACAACAATAACTAGAAATCAATCATGAAAGGCAGTTTACCAATATCCTCGAGATCAATTAAGACAACAGATACTGAGATAAATTAAGTAGAATATCCTCAAGAAATCTGGATCTAAAAAACCTCTACGTCTGATAATCAACATCTACAAAATCATCAAAAATCAAACA
Source organism: Agave tequilana (assembly GCA_038442645.1). Taxonomy (NCBI): domain Eukaryota; kingdom Viridiplantae; phylum Streptophyta; class Magnoliopsida; order Asparagales; family Asparagaceae; genus Agave; species Agave tequilana. The sequence continues at coordinate 81,450 of JAVJIF010018289.1, forward strand.
GTATAATCCGGGGTAAAATCGGGAATACCCGCAACTATAAATCCAACTATATCAATCTCATCAAGAGACTAATCAAACTCCTCTAAAAACGAATACTACCTAATGTCAATAAACTCAGCAGTATAACCCTCCTCTACATTATCAGTATATCCATCCTCTACGTCACCGATATATCCAGGTCCTAACATATAAATACATAATCATTTATATATCTACCATCATCACTATCTAATCTGATTAAGATCATCATCTATTCCTACTTCCATCAAGCTCAATCACATGATCCAGAAATCCAAGTAACTAATCAATTATGTATATACATGCACCAGGTTGGTCAACCCATCTACGCCTACTCCTCAACCCAAGTTCAAGTCCACCACAAATCGAGTCCACTGATTAAATCTAATGTAAAGAATACAATTCTCAGGTCAACTCTTACTCTAGCTAAGTCAATACCATCCAAGTATCGGTAAATCAGTCTATCGGTAACGCAATGTCATATCTAACACTTTCTTGATATTCACAGGAGTTCTAGTCGGAATAATCACCAATCAACTGCCGATAAACACTATATATAAAAATTATGTCCTCTCTCCTCAAATATAAGGTAGGTCAACTGGGCAGTAGATCAAATCAAGTCACAGTCTACTGTATACCACAAAATACCTAAATCAATAGGGTAATCAACTACTATGTAAAATGATACAGATAAACGCTCATATCAACTGTACAAATAAAATAGGAACTACCGATATCACATGAAATGATACGGCAATTATACTAGTAAATTTATCAGAGGATCACATGAAATATTACGAATAAAACATAAATATCCAATGACAACAGTAAATAAGAAAATATATAAGAATAAACACTCACATGAAATGACGCGATTTTGGATACGAATCGCTGTTTGGTCTTCACTGCACAAACTGGTATGGATCTACCGATCATCTTATGAGCCAGTTTTCAAATCGTCTGTGTATCGGGTCCATATCAGGCACAACATCAAATCTCCCGTTACCAATCCGGATCTCACCAAATGGGTCCGAAATGCTGTAGTACGCAACCGTACATACACGATACCACGCAAATATATATACATGATTATTCACACAGACATATGCATTTATACACACACACACTAACATGTACACATACATATACCCACACATACTCATATACATACATGCATACATACACATTCACATACATCTAAAACCACACACAATAATAATCAGCACTCACATGCACTCACGCACACATATCCACACATCCATCTACATGCATGCACATAATTAAAACGCCCACACGCTATAGATACACAATCCATTAAAACACCAAAATCTAAATAGAAGGAGAGAGGGATGAAGACTCACACATGCAGGGGAGAAATTTGGCCATGGTGGACGACTCCGAGGCGGCACGGCGGAGGACGCGGATGTGGTTGATGACTCAAGGATCTCGTCGGGAAGAATGCAGGTGTGTTTGCGCTCGCCAACGCGATCAGCGGTGATCCCCGGAGAGAGGGCAACCCATGGGTGTTGGTCGGGAATGGGAAGAGGGTAGGCCGGGCGTGTGAAGAGGTATGTGCTCGCGCTTGGTTGAGGGTGCCGGAGAAAGAGGTCGGCCTGGTGTGGAGGTGGTACCCGGGTTGTTGCCGCCATGGGGGCTTTGGGGGTCTGGATGATGGTGCGGCAACGGGAGGAGGATGGAGCCCGGGGTTTCCATTGTCGTGGAGGGCAGGCCAAGAGGGAGGGGGTGCTTGCGGCCTTGTGGTGTCACCACAGGAAGGAGGATGGGCTCGGTCGACCTTGTAGAGATCCGGTTGTGAGAGATGCAGAGAGGGGCATAGGGAAAAGGAGATGGCAGCTAAAGTATGGAGATGAGGAGATGATTATGAAGGGGGAATAGGTTAAATGTTTAGATTAGGTTTAGGTTTAAGAATTTGGATAAATATTTTATATAAGGTGATATGGGTATTGGGTTTCGAGTTATAGGGGTATGGGTTATTGGGTAAAGAGTTGGGAAATAATAAGGAT